>JAGDQP010003818.1:0-48597 GCA_022664845.1 Lepisma saccharinum | reverse complement strand
TATATATATATATATATATATATATATATATATATATATATATATATATATAGTTTAGTTACTTTTATTTTCGACTTTCGACGTAATAGGAAAGAAAAAAGTGCACACAATTAATAGTTTGAAAAATATTCGATTATTTGAAATACGTATTTTATTTATTTACTTTGCTGCAAATAGTCTGTGCGTTCCTAAACTTTGGGCCATGCCAAAGAATAACCAACGGCAGTTGTAGGTCAGTATTAATGACTTGGCTGTAGGACGCCCTTGCTAAACCAAGCACTATTTCATCAAGCAAGTTGACATCTGGCGTCTTCACTTGAGCGTTTTTATTGAATCCATCATCTTTTGGCCTTCCACTTCCTTTGATTAGTTCAATAGCTCTTTCGTCCATGGCCGATTTTAAAGAAAATAGCGAGAAGAAAGAATTGAGGACACAGAAGGCAATAAAATCATAAAACTTACGGTTTTTATGCGTCTCCAAATTCCCCCTTCTTTCGGTTGGAAACAAGAAGGTCCCTTGTCTAACACTCTGATTTGATTTGATTTTTATTGCGTTCCGGAGACCACATATAAGTGATAATGGGCACAGTAATATGGAACATGTCAGTTATAGAGTCAGAATAGTAATGATTATAACATTAAACATTGAACAAAAGGCAGTATGAGATACAATAATACATACGATAATACAAAAATTGATAGTACAAAACGATATGATAACAAATTTAAAACAAAGTTGAACATAAACAATAAAAATTGAATAAGACAAAAGTTATAGCAAAATTATAAAGAACAATAATCACAAAACAATTGACATGAATAACCCAATAATATATGATACCGAAATTACAATAAACAATTAACATAAATCAGTAAAACTAAATGAGACAATAACATATGATAGTGAAATTATAACAAACATATTAATGTAATAATTAATTCTTAAGTCAATCACGATTGAACACAATGGTAGGTAAAACACAATACTTTTGCCTACAATATTATAGTAACACATACAAAACTAAACTAAATATATTAAGTAACCCGAAATATATATATATATATAAAATATATCGGGTCACTTTTGTATTTGTACATTATAAATACAAAATAGCCAGTCAGTGTGTATCTTCCAGCAACTTATGTATACTGTAATATGAGTTTCTAGTTAGAAGTTGTTTTACCAATTGGTTGAATATGGAAAGGTTGGGTGAATTCTTTATGAAATTGGGAAGTTTGTTGTAAAGTTTAATACCGACGTAGATAAATAAACTGGCGTACTTAGATGTGCTGTGGTATGGAATAGCTAGATCTGATTTATGTCCTGTGTGGTAACCATGTTTGTCATCATTTTTTATATTCTGTCTTTATTACTGTGTATTAGACACAGCACTTCATAAATATATACGCATGGTAAAGTCATTAAGTTCAGCTGTTTAAATAGTCCCCTGCATGAAGTATGTTTCAATTCCCTAGTGATTATTCTAATGGCGTGCTTTTGTTGTATAAATATTTTACGTGTGTTCATCTTTGTACCCCAGAATACTATTCCATACGTTATCAGAGAGTTAAAAAATGCGTGGTAGATAGACTAAACTAGGTCTGTCGAGAATGGGAGTTAAGATTCGTATCTGGAAGATAAGGGAAGAAAGTTTATTAGCCAGTTTACCCGTATGTTCATACCATTTCAATTCGTCATCCACGATAATGCCAATAAATTTTGTCGAAGTAAAAAATTAGATTTCAGTGTTCATTATGTTGATTATCGGTGATTTTATATTTAATTGGCGCGGGTGAAAGTGAATACAATTCGATTTTTTCTGGATTTAAATTAAGTTTATTAATATTGAACCAATTTATGAGTTGAGCTAAGGTAATATTAATGCTCTGTTGTATATCACTATTTGTCGATTTTAATAATACATTTGTATCATCAGCATATAGAGTGACTTTTCCCTTTGTTATTTCCAGGTAGATTGTTAATATAGATTAACAATAATAAAGGACCTAGAACTGATCCTTGCGGAACCCCTGTGGTTTGTACCATAGGGGAAGAGTTTACTTTACTCACTACTCCGGTGTTTTGATTGGTGTGACTGACTTCCACTACTTGAATTCTATTAGACAAGTATGTTTTAAGTCACATGAGAGGTATTCCTCTTATGCCGTAATGGTCCAATTTATTTATTAGTATGCCATGATCGATACTGTCGAAAGCTTTACTAAGGTCACAGAATATTCCAATGGGATAATGTTTATTATCAAAGCCATGTAATACTTCTTGCATAAAATCGTAGAGGGCACTTGTTGTGGATCTATCTTTAATAAATCCATGTTGTGAATTGGAAAGCATGTTGTTATATTCTAGATGACTTTTTAGTCTAATGCTCATGACAGATTCAAATACCTTTTTAAAACACAGAGGTCAATGCAATAGGTCTGTAGTTCTCTCTCTCTCTCTCTCTTATATATATATATATAACCTTTTTTAAAAAGTGGTTTTACAATAGTTCTCTTTAGACAGCCATAGAACTCACCTTGGTTAAATGTTAGATTTATTAAGTCTGCGATTGACAAGGCAATTACATGAGCACAACGTTTTACTATGACTGTGGGATTTCATCGTAGCCACTAGACTTCTTGTTTTTGAACATTTTTATGACTCCAAGAATTTCATTAGGTGTCGTAGGTGTAAGAAATAAAGTATTTGAAACAGATGTTTTTATGGGATACGGAATGTGGTTTGTTGAAGCCGCAGAATGCTTTGTACCAATGTTACACAAGAAATTCTTAAATTCTTCAGTGATCTTTGAAGGATCATTAATTTGTTCTTTTGTTTTTGGTGACGTTACTCCACGTTGTTGAATACCTTTCTGGTATTTGGTTTCATTGTTAACTATCTGCCATGTTGTTCTGCTTTTGTTTTCTGCTTGTGATTAAATTCCGATAGTTCATTTTCTTTGCTGTCTTAAGGACGATTTTGTATATCTTCTTATATCTTTTATATTAATCCCGAAATTGTTGCTCATTGTTGTTGATACTATTTTGATGTAACACTTCTAATGTACAGCTTAAGACCTTTATACCGCTTGTTATCCATGGCTTCTTATTGTTCTGGATATATTTTTCTTAGTCACAGGAAAGCAAGATTCGAATAGTTTTTTAAAATTTATTCATGAATGCGTTAATGCTATGAGCTATCATCTATGCTTTGAGCTTCGTTTCCTTCAAGAATCCACTCCTCCTGTTCTAATAAACCTATGAAATGCCTAATATTATTTTCTTCGAATTTGCGGTAGGCATGTAGGTCTGAGTCGTGACCTTCATAGCACCATGTCACAGATGAGGTTGAATTCATTGACATTATTCAGTATCGAAAGTGAAGAAAGTAGGAATAATGATACCGACAAAGTGATCAACGAGTTTCTCTCTCAGAGAGAACGTCGCTAAGGAATGTGAGCAAGACCCTGGTGTCTTATTGGTGAGTTTCTATTCATCTCTTCTAAATACGTATGTGTCATTTTAAGAGTCAAATATTTATTTTTCATGATATTTGTTTGAAAGTAAGGTTCTTGATGTTGATATATTTTCGTATGTTTTTTAACTGGTAAAAAAACTTTTATTTTCTATGGGCCAGTCCAGTAACTGTTGACTTCGGCCCGTCACGTTCGAGTTAATGCCTCTTCCGGGACTCGAACCCGGGCCCTTCGAGTTGTTGGCCTAACGCCTTAGACCGCACGGCTACCCGGTCGGCCTTTCCTTAACAGGTTTGTGGGTTAATGTGCAGTCAAGTTTTTGCTGATTGAAGAGTGGAAATGCCAGACGTTCTTCGTGCCAAATATCAAAATTTACAGGAGAAGCAGAAACTGAATAGATTTAGCTTAACATAATGTATGCCTTCCAACATAATGTGATTGTTTTCACCTCTTCCTCGTTGATTTAGCACCTGGAGGTCTGGAACGAGGATGGGGACATGCGGCTAAGCACACCAAACATGCTTGTGGGAAAGTTCTTTAAAAAAATGGAATAAAAATGTTTGGTATTTCCACTCTTCACTTCTTCTTGAACACTTCTCTTTCCCAGCGTGTTCTTGTTCTTTCCGTGAGGAAGCAAAGCCGCGATGATTCCAAATGTTAGGCCTAATAGTTTGTGTCCCTGTTTTCCCGATTTTATTTAGTTTGACTGAGTGTATTATTAAAAGAGAAGTTATCTTAAAGGAGTAGGTTACTCCTCTAAGAAAGAAAGTGAAAAAGCAATGTTGAAATTAATTTTTGTGGTTTATGAATGAAATCTTAAATGGCAAACCGACGACACTTTAAGGGTCGTATTAATAGATCACTGCCAGCAACTTGGTGTCTGCTGACAGGACTGAAATTGGTAACTAGGTATTAATAAACAACACCCAGCTGCAGGGAGCGGTCTGGAAAGGAGGAAAAACTGGAAGAACCTCCGAGCTCACCCAGCATGTTGGCAGCGTTGCTGGAAGTCAACCAAGTTTGAAAAAATGGCGTTAGAGAAGGAGTTTGAAGTGTTCCGAAACGATTTATAACGGACACAGAAAACTCATTACAATTGTGTTTATAAGACCGACCTAAAACAAAACTAAACAAGAAAAAAATGCCCTGATCTGTCCAGAAGAAATGTCAACTGTAAGCAGGCCCTAGCTGGTATGTACTTATTTGCTTTCTTATTTTGATAGTTGTGCTGGTAATATTCGTGTAGGTGACTGAAGAACATATAGTAAAACGGTAATGCAATATTATGTATCATACAAAGATTCTATATATAACTGAGCAAAATAATATTATTTTACGTTCATTTGTCACGTACAAACGATTTTCAGAAAACGTTCAAAGAAATAAGTACTTTCAACCTACAATAAACATGTTATTAAACGTAGAGGTGTCTCTTTTTCTAACGGGCGCATCTTGAGTACATCTATTTGAACTTGCAGTCAAAATGCTAGTTGTCTAGCAAAAAATCGTTATACTTTATGAATATATCAATGGTTGACCAAATCTCAAGTGAAAACAAGAACTGAAATTTATATAACAAGAGAAAAATAGTTATTTTTCTACGAAACAAGGCATGAGACAGTGCAGAATAAGTCAAAGGAAAAGCAGCTCACATGTGTTTCATTTGACAAGACAGTAGTCAAATATATTGCTGAAGGTGTAGTCGCACCAATAATTGACCACCTGTAGTAGCCAATTGTTAACTACGATTGTTCCAATGTAGATCATTCATCCCATTTGGAATAGATTGGTCCTTGAACAGCTAGAGAATAAAATAATTAATTGTTTCTCTGTACTTTCAGGGTATCTTGTATTAATTGAGAGCAAGGGAACATTGTTCAAAGGTATATGTGTCTCCTTGCACTCCCATTTCTAATTGATTCTGGATTGTATGCATCCTAAATAATGCATATAAGAACACTGGAAGTAAATTTAACGCTATGGAACAGAAGTTAATATGAAGAATTACACTTATGTCTACATGAGAAATCTGAAATTGTTCCAGTATCAGAAACTTTGTACATAATACACAAAGGCACTTTTGAGTAATACTGTAGATTTCCTTGGCCTGTACACCATGATAGATTAGGTTTCTGATTTGTTTACCAGGTGTATGCATAAGTTTTTGCCTGTTTTTTGGTAAAGAAAACACGTAATTTTCAAGGAAAATTAATTTTGTTTTATTCAAAATGTTGGCCATCGGCTTCTACACATTTCGCCCATCTTTCAGGTAATTGATACATACCATGTCAGAAAAACTGCTTGTCTTTTGCGGCAAACCATTCATCGAGTCATTTTCCAACGTCTTCGAAATTGAAATTGTTTAAGTGTTGCTCCGCGAGCGCGTGCTCCATTGATGCGAAGAGGTGATAGTCAGATGGAGCCAGGTCTGGGGAGTACGGCGGGTGCGGAAGAATGTCCCATCCTAGCGATTTCAAGGTGTCTTTCACTGGTTTTGCTGTGTGAGACGGCGCATTGTCGTGTAACACAATCACTTTGCCATGTCTTCGGGCCCATTCCGGTCGTCTTTCGATCAATGCGTGATTTAAATTAATCATTTGTTTTCGATAACGGTTTCGCCGGGCTTCAAGAGTTCATAACACACAATACCGCTCTGGTCCCACCAGACACAAAGCATGGTCTTCTTGCCGAATCGATTTGGCCTTGGTGTTGAAGAACCGGCTTCGCCAGGTGAAAGCCACGATTTTTTCCGCTTCGGGTTTTCAAAATGAATCCATTTTTCATCAGCCGCCACAATTCGATACAAAAAGGATTTTCTTTCGTGGAGTTGAAGCAGCATTTCACAAGTGACTTTGCGATTTTCCATTTGACGTTCATTCAAATCGTGTGGGACCCATTTACCCAGTTTATTGATCTTCCCCATTGCTCGTAAATGTCTGCTGATTGTTTCTTGTGACACATTTAATGCGTTTGCCAATTGCTGTTGAGTTTGAGTTGGGTCATCCTCCAATAACACCTGCAATTGCTCGTTTTCGCACTTTTGTGGTCTACCAGAGCGCGCACTGTCTTTCACATTGAAATTACCACTTTTAAATTGTCCAAACCATGTCTCACATGTTCTAATCGATGGAGCGTGTTCACCATATGTTTCTACCAGCACACGATGACTTTCAACAGCCTTTTTCTTTTGATTAAATAAGAAAAGCAATGCGTGCCGCAAATGTTCTTTTTCAGGCACAAACTTCGACATGATCACTGAACGATAAAACAAAGACGCTAGTGTTTGGCGGACTCAACTTGTGTGTGTTTGTAGTTTAATGTCAGACGAACAAAATGACGTATGTGTCAAATGAATACGCTGGGTACTTTTCGCTGGCGCAATCTCTTAGGTAAACCGGAAACTACTTATGCATACACCTGGTATTCAATGAGCTTTTAGTTTGACCACAGAGGCAAATAAAATGAGTCGTGCCTCTTATGCACTTTATAGATAATTCTATACTCTTCAAATAAATCGGTAGCGAAAGTTTATTCATTAGTGCGAATTCTTCAGTATTACTATTCCAGCTATTATACAAAAAAGAAAGAAAACTTATTATGATTGTCAGCTAATGATGACCTTAGTTGTTTGTCTTGTAAATAACGGTTGCCAAAAAATGTCGAATTTCACCTTGTACGCACACTCCAGATAAGATACCGCATTGAACAATTTCCGTATCCTGTTCCTTTACAATTATTGCTCAATCATCTTCCTTGCATTCTATTATATTTTAATATTTGAGAAGGAACCATCTATTTTTAAAGATTTGCGAAATACACCTAACCTGTACATTTGCGATAGGAATCCCAGATTTAATAATTGAAACATCGGTATGTTTCTCTTAAAAATGAGGGAGGTATTACTAGATGTTCACCGAGATAGTATTCAAACTGCGACACGGAGTTTGTCAGATTAATGTTAAACTTCACGTGCATCGCGAATAATGAAAAAATGTCTAATCCTTCCTCGCTCTTCGACATTGTGTCCTTGATTGTTCTAGCAAATAGTGTTATCCGTAACATGAAATGCTGCCATTTGTGTTCCTCCATATGCAGCCCTGATTGTTGTGTTGATCAACTACAGTGCGTCCATATGGCTTTTCGTAACACTTAAATTTTGGATTGCCAACTGTCACTAGGTATTTGCACAAGTGTATGTATGTAATTATTGCAAGAGAATGGATTATATAGAATGTAGATATGGCTGAATAGCTTCGTAAACGGCATACCATAAAGTAAAGTTTATCCAATTGAACATATTTGGGTCTGGGAAACAGTTCGTGGCGTTTCCCCGATAGATGGCGTCAATTGCAAATACCTCAGGAAACACAGATCGCAGCGCCACCACTAAACGCTCGTTGGAAGGTGATACTTCGAGCGTTACTGTGATTGTATAAACAGCGAAATTGATGCAGCGGTTGAAAAGTTGTTTGCGTGTGAAAATGGAGAACAATAATGTCAAATTGCGCTTTATTTTGCAATATTATTACGACAAAGGGAAGAACGCTGCGCAGGCGTGTGAAAAAAAATTGTGCTGCGTACGGAGAAGGTACTTTATCAAAATCTACTGCGCGGAAATGGTTCCCTTGCTTTCGTTCTGGTAATTTTGATGTGAAAGATGACCCACGCTCTGGTCCAATCCCTGAAAAAGCAGATGAAATTCTTGAAAAGGTCCAGTAAGATAAGCATATCAGCAGTGCCGATATTGGTATGGACTATGGAGCTAGGCATTGACCACATAACTGTATTGAACCATTTACATAAAACTTGCTACAAAAAGAAGCTCGATGTATGGGTTCCGCATGAGTTGAGCGAGAAAAACATGATAGACCGAATGAACATCTGCGATGCGCTGCTGAAACGCTATGAAAGCGAGCATTTCTGAAACGTGTCATAACCAGTGATGAAAAATGGATCACGTACGACAATCGGAAGCGTAAAAGATCGTGGAGAAGAGATGGTGAGCCGTCACAAGCTTTCGCGAAGCCCGGATTGACGCCGAACAAGGTGATGCTGTGTGTGTGGTGGGACTGGAAGGGAATTGTCCACCATGAGTTACTTCCAGTTGATCAGACGATTAATTCTCAACTCTACTGTGAACAACTAGGGAGATTACGCCAGGCAATTGAAACAAAACGGCCCGAATTGAATAATAGGAAAGGTGTTATCTACCATCATGTCAACGCCCTACCACATACTTCGTTGATGACCCGTCAAAAACTGCGCGAGCTTGGTTGGGAAGTTTTGATGCATCCATTGTACAGTCCAGACATGGCACCCTCGGACTATCACTTGTTCCGATCTCTGCAGAGCTCTCTCAATGGAATTAAGCTGGTTTCACAAGAATCCTGTGAAAACCACTTGATTCAGTTTTTCAAAACGAAACCACAGAAGTTCTTCACCGATGGCATCATGGTTCTACCCGCAAAATGGCGAAACATTGTCGATAATAATGGAGCATATTTGGTTTAAATGAATTTATTTGCTCCCTAGTAGCAAACCAGTTGAAGTTTACTAAAAAACGCCACGAACTTTTTCCCAGACCCAATATATAGGAACCCCCAGCGCTGACATTTAGTTTCAGTGGATTCGGGTTGGATTTCGGTTTCAAATATTGTTCACCCAGCATCGTAAACTTTATAATTGGGAAGATTCTGTCTAAAGAAATAGCTGATTAATTGAATTGTTACTAAACCCATAAACGTCAAATTAATTTGTTGTATTTCAGGCTGTAACTATTCTGTCTTACGGAAATAATAACAAAAAAAAAAAAACAGCCGTTACAATGGACACAGTAAACACGACGATGATGGAGCTTTTAACTCACATTTGATTAAAACGCTTCACCAATACCGGTATATGAACGACTCGAGGCATGTATTAGTAATTTTATTTTCAAAACAATCGCTCCGTGATGCCTTATTTAGATTACTAACATTTTACGATGGTAAGATTTACGAGTAAAACTAACCTGCGTTCAGACTACCGAACTTAACTTGGTTATCGTTCTTGTACTACCATTGTCTGTAAAGAAACAGGAAGAGGTTACCGTAAAGAATATGCTTGTTACACGGTAAGGATTAAATTATAAAAAAATGAACACAAATGAATTGATTCTAGACTAATATTTTGTAGATTAGTTCTGCCATCATTCTTTTATACTTTGAAAGTAATACCATAGACCTCATAATAGATAGACTTAGCACCTATCCCCATTTCTGGCTGCGCAAAATCTAATGAGTTTTTGTACAGGAAGCACGTGATTTTGAATCCATCAGCTAGGCTGCACTCGCATCGACCTCATATTCTATTATGTGGATTGTTATATAAAAGAATATGTAACATAAGTTGTTACATATTATAATAGGGTAATATGTCTATTACCCATAAGTTCTACCATCGTAAAATATTAGTAATCTAAACAAGACATAACGTTACAAGATAACCGTCGTAAGTTGACGCTAGTTAAATTTGAAACCAATGTTAACGGTAACTACCGTTTACATTACTAAAATGAACTCAAGTTAACGTTAGTAATGTAAACAAGGCATGACAGTTTAATTGTTTTACTTTACCATACAACATACCGTCTATATCGGACATTTTACTTTCTGATATCTGTCTGTGGAATACAGAATGATGCCTTGTTTCCATTACTAACATTTTACCATGGTTATTGTTAACCCGAGTTCATTTTAGTGTAAACGGTACTTACCGTTAACGCTGGTTTCAATTTTAACTACCGTCAACTTACGACGGTTATCTTGTACCGTTAGTAAGAAACGACTGTCTAAACGCAAGTTAGTTATTAGGCACGAATTACTTCGTGAGTTAATTTCTTTCTTTATCGAAATATATAGTATAATAGTGGTGCGTACTACTTTTAAAATATAAAAGAATGATGGCAGAACTTATCTACAAAATATGACGCCACAATCAATTCATTTGTGTTCATTTTTTATAATTTAATCCTCTCCCGTGTAACAAGACGTTTCTTAATTCAACCACGGGAACCTCAACCTGTTTCTTTACAGACAATGGTAGTACAAGCACGATAACCAAGCTAAGTTCGGTAATGTGAACGCAAGTTAGTTTTACCCATAAGTTTCACCATCGTAAAATGTTAGTAATCTAAACAAGGCATGAGTTTTGACATTTAAGGATCTTAACAACATGCAACCGTTTTACCATTATCGTTCATAATTTATTATTAAATATATTTTAGTAAGCACATGATTCTCTGATGTAATCGGTAGGTTACTTCACGGCGGACAACAAACAAAACTGTAGGTTGTGAGTTCAACCCGCACTGCAAACTGAAATTTTTTCTCGCCACAGCCTCCACGTTGGTTTTCCATCTTTTTTAAAATCAAGGTTTGTAGGTAGTTTGTACTGAAAGGTTTGTAGCAAATTTGGTGTGCGAAGTTCGTAACAAACTTGGCATCCGTCCACTAGCAAATTTGCTGCAAGATTATAGCAAGTTCGCAGCCTTGCAATGAAAAACTTGCTGCAAGTTTGGAGACTTGGAATGCCAATATTACAACAAACCTGCTGCAAGCTTACTGTGCTATCTGGCTATTTACGTTCTTTTGTGTAAAATATACCATTCCTTTTAAATTCACATTACCTTCACCCACTATACAATTAATTTATAAACCTTGAAACTAAGACTGTATCATGTGCTTGCTTCTTAATTCATCTAATGCATTTTGGATGTTCATTAGATCATTCTTGCGGCTGGTTGAGTAAATTATTTATTTTTACAGACTTTTCTTTAGTTCAGTGGTTCGTGGTGTCTTCAAATCTTGCAACGTTAATTTAACTCATTTCCGGACGTCATACAATGATGAAATTTTGCACAGCGTCGTAAGTCGGGTAACAATAAAATATTCCATTGTTACATTCATATATATTAAAAACCCTGCCTAGAAGGTAGTGCGCTCGACTTCAGTTCGATTCCCAGTGGGGGCTCAAAATTTCGGTGTTGACCCAGCATCGCGAAGACAATTCGGGAACAGCTGGGAGTAAAAGACAATGGCGATCACAGTTTAGAGCTTTGGTTCTCCTCTTCCAGCACGTCTGGTCAGCGTGCATAGGAGCAGTAGACTAATTTCTCCCTCCCGGAGAGGCCTCATCCAGTAGTGGATTGAATATGGCTGTGAATTATTTATTATTAAAAACCTATTTCAATATTTTTAATATAGTTTATTTTTTAAAAAAAAATCTTTCTTCAGTTAGCAACATTATTTTCGGTCTGTATTACGGCGGGCTATCTAAAGTAAAAAATCCTTGACATCCATGACCACGGTTGGATTTGAACACGCGACTTGGTGATAATATCACAAACATTCAGCCGTATTGAGAAACGTATTCTTGAAGCGACTAGCGCTGTACTAGCGAATGATCAACAATCTTTTAACATTGGTAGTCACTCGTTAGTACAGAGCAGTCACTCCGAAAACGCTTCTGAATACGGATGTTTGTGAACATCATTACGATTTTAATTTACTATGGATTTACATATCACCTCGTAAACCTAAAAGTAATAAACGGAGATAATAGAATTGCAATTACAAATACGTTTTTAAAGAAATAAAATTTTAAAAAAATTGATGTCGACTTTTTGAATGTTTGTTGAGATGTCTACAAAAAGTTTTTTTCTTTTTTTTATATGCATTGTAGACTCAACATAGTACCTTTGGTGCAAATATGTATAAGATAAACACATGTTATTTTCATTTTCTTTCAATGGAGAACGCTCATTTATACAATTACGCCTTCCGATTGTCATTTTGCACAAAATCTTCTATAGATGGCACTGTACTGCAATAATGGATGCGCACGCAGCAGGGGGAACAAGAAAGCAGAGTCGGTTTGGTTTTGGAGGTGCAAGAGTTGCTTGTTTATTGAAAATTATTTTTATTAACATGAGCGAAAGTACAGTATTTTTGTGTGTCAAATGAAATCAAAGACAAGTTCACGTTTCCTACATATTTGCTCTGCGAAAAAACAAGGTTCTAGTGAGAAATGGACAATTTACCTGGTGGGATTAGAAAGCCAGTTGTGGCTGTGAATTGTAGGGGAAATTTCTTGAGCACAGCTGGAGGACCTATTACAAGTGCGGGAACATGTTACCATGGTGATGACAGCCAACTTCTGCAAGGGTCTCGTGCCATTAATAATGTTATACTGCCAGGAAATATCTCCTACTCCGAAAATAGGGGAAAAACTCAAGATACTACATGTAAGAAATAGCTACACTCTGTACTAATGTAAGGTCATTTTAACCCAAGTTCACTATCTGTCTGTATGTTACAGGATCACAGTGTTGTACATAATGCAAATATCTTGTTGGAATGTAGGCAGTTAGTTATTGGTTAAAGTTTTTTTTTTTTTTTTTTTTTTTACGTTCTTATTTTCGCACAATATAGTATCCTGAACTTTTGTCAACATTTGTTTTGGATGTACCTGAAAAAAAAAAACTATGCAGCAGACTGCAACATTATTCAGTTTCTTTTCTACTGTTTACTCTTGGGTTAGTTCCACAATACACACACCAGTTGTGACTTACATGAAATAGCATGTTTCTACTTAAAATCTGAGAATTACTTTCTCATTGTTAAGGAATACCTAAGTTATCTGGAAAGAAAATATGCAATATATTTTCATAATGTATGTAGATTGTGTGTGTCTAATTTACTTGACTCTTGCAGTCATCCCCTTGTTCTAATAATAAGGAATGCTAATTGTCCTTAATGTTCTTAGGAATGCCACTTTGTGGCTAGATCTGGCCATTTTGAAAGGTCAGTTAGACACCAGGCTTTTCTAGTCATTTGCTTTACATTATTTAGCCACATCTAGCCATTTTCAGTCTTTGGTTGCAAACTATTTAATATGTATAAATAATACACTAAATAAATGAATAAATAAGTATCTAAAAGGAAGATTTAGGAAAAATTCTCTTACTAGTATTTTCTATAGTTCTGGCCATTATCATGAACTAAGGCTTATACCGCCTACCTACTTTCGTCTGCGCTAAGGAGCACGTTAACGGCAGGGTTAAAAATAACGTGCCCTTCAGCAAAATCCTATTAATTTTAGCGCAGACGAAATGCAGAACAAAAACGATTCAAGCACATACTGTACCAATGAAGAATTCCAGAGTGACTGACATTTCTGCAACGTAAACGATTGGAGATAATCTAAATTTGTTCACTTCTCTTTCATAATCCCAGGCTTTTGTTCTCTGTGTCGGTTTAGGGTAAGCGTAGTCCTTCTGCTTGAGTTAGGAGGTCATTCTAATTTTATTTTGTTGTATTCTAGTTTTTTATTTCAGATTCTTTACCTTAGATTACCTGACATTAGTCAGTGCTCATTTCGGTAAGGTTAAATTACATTAGGGGTTAACTTCAAAAGTTGGTCGTCCGTTCCTGGTAAAATTTACAGGGAAGAAATGGATAATTTGCCCGTTTGTGTGATTAATAGTATATAAAAAGAACGAAAGTTGAGTTTATTTTATTGTATTATCGGTGATAAACATGGAACTATTTGGGAAGCGGAGGGAACTACTTGGCAGAAGGTTACCGCATGATTGGATTGTGGGAAAGTTACGAGCATTAATATTATGAACATTGCTACAGGTGTACAGGAAAGCTGCCCTGGATGCGAGTTAACAGTATTACAGCTTGTGAAACAATACGATGATACTGAGGAAAATCTTTGAAACTGTGTGAAAGTCATCTTACAACAAATTGCAGAAAGTGTGGTAAGCTTTGTTCCGACGAAAAGAACTGTGACGTATATGAGAACAAAAGGTGTAAAGATATATGACCGCACATAACTTTACCTAACCTTGACGTTCCCATGGTCAGTAATTTAAGAGATCTACGAAAATGCAAGTATTAATAATAAATATGAACATATGAAAATATGTTTTGATAATATACATGACCGCACCAAACCTTACCTTACCTCCACGTTCCCCATGGTCACTAATTTAAGATGATGTACGAAAAATGCAAGAAAGCAATTAATAATAAATGTGTAGATCCCCACCCTACGCGGTAACCGAACGAAACAGAATACCAGTGAACTGGACGTAAAGATTGATGATTTTTAAATTTTCGTAGCTTTCATCAGGCTTTTAATCGAAAACCAGACGGACGGTCAACTTCGGAAGTAATGCCTACATTAGAATGGATTCTGTTAGATGTTTGCCCTGAACTTGATTTATTCCGCTTATTAAATATTTTAGCCACTATCTGGCCATTTTGGAAAACTGATCTAACCGCTTTCGCCGACTGAGAGTTGGCATCACTGTGTTCTTGCTGTTAGTGGCGTTTCAGTCTGAATGCTTACAGGCTAACGAATTTATGTAGGCGTAGTGCATAGCGATAGCTGACGTTTTGCTGTCATTAAAATGAATTATTTGCGCTTCTTATCAAAACAAATGCAGGAAAACGATATGAGCTAACAATGTAAATTTAACAGGTTTCGCACTATATGCTGCAATATAGTAATGACAGTTCCTTGTAATGTTGGAAGCAGAAAGTCGACGTTTACAGCACAGTCAGCTGATTGTATATCATGAGCGCAGTACATTGTAATGTACTCGTTAAAATTCTTATTAATAGGCCTAATGTATTATTGGTGGAACATTTTTAAGTACTCTAGCATTTTGCAAACAGGCAGTGATACCTTCACAGCACGTGATTTTCTTATACATTTGTATGTCTTATAGACAGGTGGCAGACACTATTACGTACTCATTGATGCACAGTTGATCCACTATGTTAATCACCAGAATAACCGAGAGTAATCGGAATTTAATAGGCGAAATGCTATATTGGTTGCTCTTCCTTGTGGCCTTACTGAAAGTTCTTTAGGCTGGATTTTAGATACTCGTTCAACAATTGACGATCCGTCTTTATTAGAGAGGTTTCAAGGTTAGATACTGTAAGTTTAGATCATTGTGACGTCCGAGGCGGAATCTAAAGTACACCCGTTCTCGAATTAATTATTCGTGTACAACATATCTACGTAATTAACCTGAAATATAATAGTGACATGGAAAAGTTTCTAAAGACCATACCAGAGCCATTTTCCTAATTTAATAGTACAACACTAACAATGAAGGTGTAATATAACTTGTATGTGTAGTTACTGGCTATCATTTATAAAACTACTCAATCATGTATTAATGTTTGAGAGTTTTAAAGTCAGGAAATAATGTGTATGCATAGGTACAAACATAATCATTTAATTTTCAGGCTACACCAACGTGTATCAGATTATTTATTTTCACTCAAATTGCGAATTCTTTATGGAACTTTTCAGGACCAAGCTCGAAATCTCCATGGTCTCGCTCATAATTTTTCTTACCTGGAAACTAATGTAAATCTATTCTTCTTACTGATGGTATGGCTCAGACGTAGTGTGCTCGTTTTGTAAACGGGTTGCCACACTACGTCGCAGAGTGAAAAAACAAAAAAAAGATTTTTTTATTTAAATCAACCGTTTCTTCTTTCATAATACGTATCGTAAACTGATAAAAAAAAATATCTGGGAAGTAGAATTAAGTGTAAATGGCCCTCGTTTAATGGGTAAACTTCCAAATTGAGGTTGAATTTACACCTCATTATCCTTGTTCGGTTTAATTTTTACTTAAATCATTAATTTAATTATGTGTTTGTAACTTTTAGGAATCTCGTTCAGGTCAGAATAGAAGGGATAAAGAATACACTGTAAAGAAGTCCTCCATGAACTCATTTGAAGGTATTATGTTGAATTCTGATCTCGTGAAACAGGAAAAAAAACCTCAAAAGACTTTTTTTTTTTAAGAATCACTGGTCTCGGAATTCGAATTTTTTTTTTTTTTTTTTTAAGAATCACTGGTCGCGGAATTCGAATTTGAAGTCAGTGTTTTACCAACTGAGTCGCTGCCGCTTAGAAGTGTCAAAAGTAGTTGTGTAAAAAATTCTAAGAGTCCTGAAAATAACAGTAAATCGTGGCCAAATACAGCTGTTACTAATACTACTACAGCAATAATAATAACGGAGAGCCAAAGTATTAGAAATTTGTATCTAGGGTTGATAGAATGTGGCCTTTTAAAGCAAGGTGGGTGGCCAAGATCTTTTGAACAAGACTGTACAATACAAGGTACGGACCACCGTACTAAACTTTCTCGTTCCCATTAATTAAATAAAATAATACTGTAGTTATTACTAATATTACTAAAACATTTATGTATGAAATATAAACAAAATCGCCGCAGACGTTTTTGAGAAAATCGCACATTTTTATTTTCACCTTTTAGTAGACTACCCTAATTTTTTTAGGGAAAGGAAGAAAATTCGAAAAAAACTACCCTAGATAATCTTACAAAACCGTAAGTTTAAACTTTGGTCTCGATACGTTGAACGGTAAGGCCTCTAGGCAGTGGTGATTTCAGATTTTCCATGGGGGGGCTACTTGAATACAAGGGAAATGAAAAATAATTAGTACTGTGAATATACTGATATTGAGGATTAAAAGATACGAGGTTCTGGGCGTGGGAGAATTCAGTAGCTCCAGGAGCAGCTTGTTCCCCTCTGGTCACCGCCTGAAATCATCGTTGCCTATAGGCGGGTCGCGGGTGTACGTATTTACATCGGGACGGACGAACAGAAGGATAGGCATCTAAAAATCCCTTTTTCGGCATGCAAGGGCCATGAAATGTGTAAATCAGTTGAAATTTCGATTTCAGTTTTTTTTCACGATCACAATCACTTTCTTCTCTCCTATCAACACTCGAAAGAGTGTTGCTAACCATTTTTTCTATCAGGTCCGTACCGATTAAGAAAATTGTCCCTAATATTAATCAAATCCCGTCCCTATTTCCATGTACGTGTAGCAGTTTTATTAAAGAAAATGCTAGAAGAATAGAGCTAAAAATCTCTATAATTTAATAACAGAATTTCAAAATCCCTCCGTACTTTCGTGAAATATGCCTAAATTATCCCTATGAGTAGGGACATGTCCCTACAGCTGGCAATACTGACTCGAAAGTACAAATCGGGATGTTCCCGTTCCGTTTCTTCGTTGCTTGTACTTTGACGTGTCGCGCCGAGGATTAGTACATTAGTTGGAGTTCGTACATAATAATAAAATAGCACGCATTGTGTACGTTTCTTTTAAGTTCAATAGCAGTCCGCAAAAAAGACTCTGTATGGACTCTTAAGTGATTTTGCGTGCGTAGTAAGATTAGTAGTACTATTGTGTGCGTAGTAAGGTAGTCACAATTATAACAAATTTATGAGCATCTGGTAAACAAAATATTAAAATTAAATAAAAATGGAAGTTTCAGAGTCTGTAATAAATCTAGTATCATTTAGCCGTCATGCTAGTCTCATTTATATGGAGAAAATATTTTGTTATAAATCTTATGGATTAGTAAAAGAACAAAAAACGTATTTCCGATTTTCACTTGAAAGATTTGAAAACTTGATTTAAATCAGCGATTTTCATTATACAATTCAAGTGATCTTGATTTAAATCACATTGATCTAAATCAAATCTCCCTGATATGTCGTATTTATGGAAACGTTTCATAGAATCGCTGGTGATATTTTGCCGCTGTTGCTTAGCAGCGTGTAAAGACATCATTATTAATATGGAAGGAAATACCTTAATCTTTGTATACTCTCGCTTCAGTTTTACTTGTTGCGACTGTAGCACATTAAATAGTTTTGACATTTTTCCTGTAGCATTCGATCATGTATTTCTTAAGTTTGTGATACAGGATAATATCTGTGTAGGAATTGGCGGCGGGAGGGTACTTATTGAGGTCATGCCAGTGAAATGAGTAGAGTAGGGAGTGCGAAAAAAGAATAGTATACGTACTCAAGTATAATTAGTGAAAAATTAATATTTTTTCATAAGTTTTTTTTTATTGAACTTCTACGTGTCTGTTTTTCTTCTTATGGATACATTTTTTCTGTTACGTTAATGATGTATATCATGGTTAAGTGGAAGACAAGGCTATTAGCATCAATTTTGCTATGTTAAATAAAAGTCTATAAATAAATACAGTTACACTGTGCTAAGCATGAATAGTAACTTAGATGACTTGATTGTGAACGATTCGAGAGGGTATCTCAAGTTAAATCGAAACGAATTTCAAGTTTTTTTTATGGTAACTTTTTTTTTTTTTTTTTTTTTAACCGTAATAAAAGGTAAAGTAAACTAGAAAGGTTTACTTTAAGTGGCAGATAGCAAATTTGAGGATGACAGGACTAATTAAATGTATCTTGCATAATCCGGCTAATATTCTTCCGGAAACGTAACTGTCACTAGTCATACAAATTCATTAACCATCAGGTCTAGGTGGAACGAGTTTTGAACGAACGTAATGTCTGTAATCGCTCCTCTTCCGCATACTTGAGTGTTGTAATGGTAGTAGGATTGAAAAAGCGATGGTTGTTGTCAGTTCTGATATTTGACATGTCCTTTTTGTCTATATTTTGACATTAGGAAACCCAATCAAATCTTACTCAAGAAGGAACGTTGAGGTTGGATATTGTCATTGTGCAATATCTAGAGTGCAAAACGAAACTACGAAAGTGTGTCTATAATACTTTCAGGGTTTTAAACCCTCTGGCTTAAAGCTTGTGTGTATTTCAAGTTAGACCAAGTACACTCATGATTAGGACTCTGATTTTATAAACATAATTTTTTAGGCTTTATAAAGAGTTGGTTTCGCCAATTTTAGAATTTTATTAGTTTTCCCTTAATATGTTAGCGATTTACTGAACATACAAAGCAAAAACTTCGTGCAGAACTCATAATAACCTCCTCTCCATACTAAATGTGAACTGCACTGCCTTTTTTACATTACATT
Source organism: Lepisma saccharinum (assembly GCA_022664845.1). Taxonomy (NCBI): domain Eukaryota; kingdom Metazoa; phylum Arthropoda; class Insecta; order Zygentoma; family Lepismatidae; genus Lepisma; species Lepisma saccharinum. Next base: position 29,205 of record JAGDQP010003818.1, on the reverse strand, counting down.
TTATACCTTAATTTGTTGGATCACAGCAAGACTAATTTCTTTTTAACACCGAATTCATTGTTAAGCTGTGTTAAAATCAGTAGTTTTACTATGCAAAGTACTACGCCATTCAATAACCAGCTTCGCGGTACGTAGCTAACACCATAAACTCTGCAAGCCTTCCACACGCCCAACGAAAACAAGAATTAAGTAGAATGTTATTTAAGTCCTTTAGGCAACTTTGGCTCAGGCCGAACGAAAACAGGGAAACAACAAAGAGTGAAAGAAAGTTGAAAACAAATGTACATTCATTCACGTTTTTCCTGTTAACAATAGGCGTTTCATGTATTAATGGCTACTTTTCTTTCTTTTTTTCTGAAATGTTCAATTTAGCCTCTTTTAGGGCTTTAACTCATTTCAGCCGTTCTTAGGACCTATAGGATTCGCATAATTGATTAAGGAATGCTTCAAACGCAAGTATGTCACGATAGTGATGTTAACAAGTAAGGAATAAAATAGGTTTAAAACGTAAGAATCCGGAGCCTACTCATGACATGTGTTGTAAGGGTATATTGTATTTTAATTTGAGTATTATTCAAGGTCATAGTTCGCAGACACTACCATTTCTGAACTCCGTTAACTTTCTTAAAATTGCTATAACTCTGTACCTAATTGGCCCACAATGCTGAAATAAAGTTCATTTTACATGGAATTTTACAAGCTTTGCAGTGATAAGTAACAAACCTATCTTTGAAAAAAAAATATGGTCTTTTGACCTTGAATATCTTAAAATACGTCGTCTCCAAAAGTTACGAGAAAAATATAATATGTACTCCATTCTATACTAAAATACATGAAGAATTCAAACTGGAACTATAGTGGGATCAGGAGATACAAAAGAATGTGTGTAGCTGTGTGGCTGGTAGGAGCCCCATTCTGCAACTATGTAAGGAGATATGTATGTATGAATGTTTTTGCGATGGATCTTATCCATAAATTGGTATCATTTTGTTGCTAATTATCTCGCGTAGATGATTTCGGTCAAAAGCCAAGGAATTTACCTTTCAAGTGACCTACTATTTCTTCTGGGTTTCTAGAATTTTAGGTATCAACAAATAAAGATAGATCGCTGCCAGAATTTCCCGATATTACCGATACATATTTCTAACCTTTGATGTTTGATATTCCATAGTTTTTTCACAATGTCTTTCAATGTATTAAATAATACATATATTAATTAAAATTAAAATGTAAGTGTATTGCTTTCCTATAATTCAACTCTGTTTTGAGTCATAGATACCTAATGGCCATAAATAAAATTCAAATTCAAGAAGCTTTAAGATGTAAGCTACAGACCTAACGTTCTACCATGGGATTATTTTCAGAGAAAGATATTAATAAAAAATATCGAGGTATCGAAAGTATTGTGAGCCATCCCTAATATATATATATATATATATACCATGCTTATACATATAATTCACAGCCATATTCAATCCACTACTGGATGAGGTCTCTCCCGGAGGGGGTCTAGTGCTCTCACGCTGATCAGAGTGTTGGGAGAGGAGAACCGAAGCTCTTACCTGTGATCGCCACTGTCTTTTATTCACAGCGGCTCTCCAATTACATCACGATGCTGGGTGAGCACCGTTCCAGGCCCTCTCGCTTTGGAATAAATCCCTTGGCAGAGCCGAGAATCGAACCCGGGACCCCACGATCAGCAGTCGGGGACGGTATATATAAGGTAAGCAAGAAAGTTGTGTCGCATTTTCACCCACCACCTTCAAACATCGATATGTCACCTAAGACGTACCTGGAAGATCAAAAATAGTCCCCATCAGCATCCACGACCTTCTGCCAACGCCCAGGAAGGCCATGGATTCCATCGCGGTAGAACTTGGTGGGTCGTGAAGCGAAGAAGGTATCAAGTGCATTTTGCACCTCTACTAGGAATTTGAACTGGCGCCCTCTAGGGTGAATGTCCAAGGAATGAAACAGGTGAAAATCGGACGGTGCAATGTCCAGGGAGTATGGCGGATGCAATAGTGTTACCCATCCAAGGCGTAGAATGGTGTCCCGGGTCATCCTAGCCACGTGGGGCTTAGTGTTGTCCTGTAACAGGAGGACCCCTTTGCAATTCAGAAGTGGTGGCTCCGGAGTTTTGAGTTTTTCTTGAACATGGCTCAACTGCTGACAGTACACAGTTGCATTGATGCTCTGACCAGCTGGTAGCAGTTCCCGATTCACGATGCCGCGAGCAGTCCACCAAACACACAGGAGGACTTTCTTCTGGTGCCACTGTTTTGGCTGTTTTGGAACCGATTCATGGGATGCTAACCAATGAGGACAGCGCCTTGGAGCTCCGTACAGGACCCACTTCTCATCACATGTCAACACCCTGTCCAGAAATGGCTCCTTCGTCAGATGAGACAGCAAAGAAACACAGGTGTCTGCTCGCGTTGCCTTCTGGCCCGGAGTCAAATCATGTGGGACCCACCGACCCAACTTGTAGTGCTTCCCAAGTTGATGGAGGTGCTGCCGAATGGTTTCTCCACTCACTGAATTGTAGTCCCAGTTCCTCACATGTCTGGCCACTGTTCGCCTCAATTACTGCCTGAAGATCTTCATTTGGTACCTGTGTTGGTCTTCCTGCACGTGGTGCGTCTTCGAGTGTTTCGTCAGCGTCCTTAAACTTGGTAAACCACTGCTGCACTGTCCGTGTAGTCACGACACCCTTACCAAAGGCCTGGCATATCTTCCGCCCCGCTGCAACTGCGTGTGACCCCAGTTTGAACTCGTACAGCATACACGCCCTTATGACGCTCTGTGGAGGTCCCATGTTCACTCTGTCCTTCCGCACGTTCACGGTGTAACTGAACTGCCACAACCAGGTAGTATGTTGGCTATACCCACACCAACAACTGACATTCGTCTGATCTCCATTCGCATTCAACTCACGGTGTGAGGGCCAATTGAACACAGACCTTCACAAAAAGCGACAAAACTTTCTTGATTCTCCGTCACTGTATATGTACATACAAGGTGATTCAAAAGTTCGGCACCATTGGGCTCGACGAATAATCACTGAAGTATTAGAGATTTTTCATTAGTGAACTACTGTCAATTTCAAACGATTTTGTGTGTGTGTGTGTGGGGGGGGGGGGGGGGGGGCTGAAAATGTACCATGAGATTTTAAAATATGTACATGTGACTTGTCGTAATTGTTTCCGCACGCTAGTGGAAAATTTGGTAATTCAGAGAGTTGAAGTATGTAGTAACACTGAATCGGCATTCAGCATATTTTCTAAATTTCCCTTTATTTTATATGAATTAGAGTCTTCTAAGTTTGAAGATGATATTTCAGCAACCTTTAAAACATTCATGCGTGACTTTATTTTGAATTGGAATACATCTTATATACTTTTATGAAATGTGCCTCTCTCTTTCCCCGCTGTTCACGTAGAACATACCTTTCAAACTAATATTTTAAAGAATATCTCTATACGTATATGGTGGCAGAGTTTTGATAAGAAAAAATGTGAGCTAAATATCTCGGTTTACTTGTCAGATTGGCTTAAGGCATGAAAAATAAGGGTTATTTTATCAATTGGATTAGCTCGTTAAAGTTTAGTCCTCATATGTGAATGTTTTCAGCCTTGTGTAGCGTGTTTTCAAAAGAGCTGTCTGTACTTATACTCCCGTTAGAAACAACTGCGGACGAAAGTTATGATGAACGAGAAATATCCATAAAATACTTTACACCCAATCGCATAGAATATATAGTATATGAGAAGTTTTCTAACTCCCAAACCGTTCTACAATCTAGGAGCGCTGAAACAATATTTGACTGGTTAAACGTATTGTGATCATGTTGGATATCAGTTCGATGTTAGCAGATTTGGCAACTTTGTGGATTCCTTTTCCCCTATCCGCCATTTTATATAAATCTGAGTGTACGAGGGCGTGTTGAAAATTAATGCCTCCTTTTTTTTTTTGTGGGAAAACTGTTGAAGTTGTCGGCATAAAACAAAAAAGTAGGTGTATTAATAGAACTTTAATCTTCAACTCTCAATAATTATTTTCCCACATAATTGCCATGGCGGTCAACGTGTGAGCAGTTTCTTAATGTCATCATTGTAAAATTGTTCATCTTGACGACGGAACCACAGCCACACTTCCTGCTTCACTTCATCGTCCTATTCAAAATGAAGGCCTCTACGGTGTTTTTCTTAAGTTTCGGAAAAAGTTGAAATCGGATAGGAGCAGATCTGGGTTGTATGTAGGATGAAGCAGGACAGTAAATTCAAGGTGCTGAATCTTTTGCAGTTGTCATTGCACGAGTGTGAGGGCGAGCATTGTGTTGAATGAGAGACTCCATTTGTGGACGAACTCGTCGAATCCATGCGCATTATATCGTAAAAATACCAGAAGACTGCCAGCATAACCTTACCTGCCGATGCCACACCCTTAAACTTTTTTTGGTGCAGGCTATATACTTTGTGGCGATACTCCATGGAGGTTCTCTTGTTTTCAGGGTCGAAATGGTGTACCTTTCATCAGCTGTGAGAGTGTTCTTCAAGAAATCAATATCTTCACGTACATGGCGCCGAAGCAACTGATTGCAAATATCCATTCTGTTCTGTTTCATGTCATTAGTCAACTTGTGCGGCACCCATCGTGCACAAAGTTTCCGGTATCCCAGATCTGCGATTATATATTTATCGCAGATTCTACGCTCGCTTCTGTGATATGCCACACGTCGTACCAAGCTCTTTCTGTGTGATACGACTGTTCTCCCGAATCAGTTCATCAACACGGTTGTGATGCTCATCAGTTGTAGTGCGTGTCCTTCCACTTCGTTGTTTGTCACACAAGTCATGGTTCGCTCACTTGGGGGTTTTCTGTACAAGCACGAACATCCCAACGTCTTACCGTACTGAATTCTACACAATCATTCCCGTAAACACCCTTCATTCTTCGATGCATGTGGATGAGGGGCACACCTTCTTCTGTTAAAAATTCGATCACCGCCCACTGCTTCTGCCGCACCGACATAGTGTTGCTACATGCCTCTATGTTTCTTCTATAGTTCTGGGACTCCTAGTGACCAGTTTCAAACCTGCAACAGAGAAAGAGAAAGATGTCTCAGAGCACATATTTGTTTACATCAGGGAGAGAAAAAAAAAGTAATAATTACTTTTAAGCATGCCCTCATACATTTAAAATAATTTTGTGATGGGTTTCGTCATTGCTTATACGGTAATCATTTTACTGTGTCAGGGAGCAAAATCCAGGATTGAAAAAACCAAAATCATTTAAAATGTTTATTTTGTTCAATACAATATCTAAATAGACCAATACAGTATGTTGCGAAACAACACCGACAAAACCACCTCACGAGATTCCTGACATGAAAAAAGTATAGACCATCGAGGGTGCACAAATGTTTCGTTTTGGAGCTATAGGCTGCCGAAAGCGTGGGAAAATGAACTCCAGGACTTGATACTGCCAGTACCATTAACAGTACAATTGAGGCGACATGGTACCATAAAAACTTCAAACCTACGTTTTCAAAAAACGCATTTTCCAAAATTGTTCAGTGGTTGTACAAGGGATTCTCAAAGAAAGTAGTGAATTCCTAGAAATTCTGTGAAGTAAAGGTTGATCGAAATAAGCGTAAAGTAACAATAATTCGTTTGTGGCGTTGATATCTGTAACGAATTTCCTTTGTGGGATGATTTTCAAAAAAGATGCGTGGTTGGGTAACAAGCAAAAGTATATTACATACATTTTAACAAACGAATATTTGTTATCGGTAAAAGATTACTGACATTGCTGGGTTAGATGGTAGTGATTACGTTTATCATCTGTACTCACGCGGAAAGTCATATTATTCGTGTTTATTTCGACTCACATTTACTCCAGAGAATTTACTTCCGTTGGGAAATCCTTTCCAGCATTTTGGAACTTTCGTTTTTGGATAGAGCAGGTTTGATTTGGAAGTCTTTAAAGGTATCATGCCGCCTTTTACTGTTAATAGTTTTTGTAATTTCAGGATCAGGAGTTCATTTTCCCACATTTTCGGTAGCCTATAGTGCCAAAACAAAGCATTTGTGCCCCTTCGATTGTCTATAAACTTTTTTTCTTATTTTCATGTCAGGAATGTCGTGAGGTGATGCAAATGATGATAAAAAAGTACAATAGTTGGGAGTTTTGATTTAGAATAGTGTGTTTAACCTTCATTACTTGTGACAATACAGAAATAATATAAAATGTTTCACTTTCGACTTCGCATTCTGTTGGTTTTGTTACAAACGATCGTTCTTGTGCAGTTTTTCGTTCTCAAAGGTGAATATTAAGAAGCACATAACTTACACACTGCCTCTAATTTTCTCCATGCACAAATATTTGTAATGATAGTGTAAGAAAATATAAATTAGTTTCCTAAGTTTGATATTTTAGTTGTTTTAAACATATCAACCCTGTGAAAATCTGAGTATCATTTTAACGCCTTGTTCTTGTTTTTTATTTCTTTATTATGCTATACATTTGCAGATGGTGCTGATAGGATGGAGCCCCTGTTCTTAGCGTTTTCTCAAGTCAATGGAGTTCCTCAAGAGTCGAAACTTAATACTTATATGGTAAGTTTATGGTTATTAGTGGAAATAGTTAACTTAAAGAAACAAACTTCATGGCGTTACATCTCAAATTATGCTTTTCTTATGACATGTCATTGCAACGATTCCCATCGTTCCTTTAACTGACTTTCGATACTTATGTCCAGCTCCCTATTTGACATCACGGTGCTGGGTTTAATCTGTAATTAGGACTTCTCATCGAGGATGGAATCCGCTTTGAAAGATGAGAGATAAGTACTCGATCAAGGGAAAGCTCATTAGTAAAGCCGAAAGAAAATAAAATGTTTCGTCATTACATTAATTTCAAACTTTTTTTTTTTTTTTTGTGTGTGTGTGTGTTCTGTATTTAAAATCTTTGCATTATGCCATGTTTATATTTCCAGCTTCGAAACCCACTTTAAACTGTATGTTCCGTGAGTGAGTGAATAGTTATCAAAGTCGTAAACGAGCTGGTTAGCTTCTGAAGATAGGACCTACAGTTTATGCAAGGGATCTACCACTCTGGAGTAACTTACAGAATTTTATAAATCTGGAAATCTCAGCCGGCCGAGCGGTCTGCGGCGGTAGACCATCGGCTCGAAGGTCCCGGGTTCGAGTCCCGGCAGGGGCATGGGTGTGGATTTTAACAGCTATAGGGCGAATCGTGACGGGCCGAAGTCCAAAGTTACTAGACTGGCCCATATAAAAATTAAGTTTACAAAGTTTTTTTCTGGAAATCTCAGGTAAATCTGTAAATTATGAAGGAGACTCAGGAGAATTTATGAGGTGGACCTGTCCACAGTTGATAAGAGCGGTGACCCGGCACGGCGGAGGTTCTGGGTTCGATTCCCATTGCTGACCGGATTTTTTTAATGTGTTAAAATCCTCTGTTTTTTTTAATCGTTTTCACTTGTGAAATACCATACCAGGTGTGTAAATATGAAACCGGAATTTGTGCATAGACGGCGTTAGCTGTCACTGTGGTTACCGTAAAACTGCGTCCTTGGCGCCACTTGCTTGGATCATGCTCTTGGGAAGTCACAGTGCTATGCGTGGTTTAAAAAATTTAAAAGTGGCGATTTCGACGTGAGAAACGAAGAACGTGGAAGACCACCGAAAAGTTTGCAGACAGCGAATTGCAAGCTTTGTTGGATGAAGGTGACGCTCAAACACAACAACAACGCGCGGATCAATTAAATGGGACACAAGAAGCAGTTTCCATACGTTTAAAAACCAGGATCAAGATTCAGAAGGTGGGAAAATGGTTTCCAGATGCATTGACTGAACGACAGCAGGAAAAGCGAAATTCTGCTCGCCAGGTACAAAAGGAAATCATTTTTCCATCGAATTGTGACCGGTGACGAAAAGTGGATCTATTTCGAGAATTCTAAGTGTAAAAGATCATGGGTAACTCCAGGAGAACCGACGACATCGACTGCAAGACTAAATCGCTATGGACGGAAGACAATGCTTTGTATTTGGTGGGATCAGAAGGAAGTGATGTATTATGAACTGCTGAAACCTGGCGAAACTGTTAATACCAAACGTTACCGACAACAAATGATCGATTTGCATCAAGCTTTGCGTGAAAAACGACCAGAATATGACCAAAGACAACATAAAGTGATTGTGCTTCACGATAATACACCCTCCCAAATAGCAAAACCGGTCAAGGAAACGATTGCGACGTTTGGCTGGGAAATTCTTCCGCATGCGGCTTATTCACCAGACTTGGCGCCTTCCAATTTTCACTTACTTGCATCCATGATACACGCACTTGATGACTGGTTTGCAGCACAAGAGGCACAGTTTTTTTGGTCTGGCATCCACACATTGCCAGAACGATGGCAGACATGTATCGCTAGCGATGGCCAATACTTCGAATAAAATAGTTCTTAGCATTGTCATCCAATCACTGTGTCTTTTCTGTACATAAATTCCGGTTTCATATTTATGCACCTGGTAATGTGCGTCCGCGTATTATTTACATGTTCCACTATACTAAAAACTCAGGGAATTTCAAGTCACAAAATTAGTAGACACTATGTAATTAACAGAAGACTTGAAATGGTATATTGTGTGCCTGAAGGAGTTTTGTCCAAACATACTGTTTCGTTAATGTTTTTGTTTTGAATTGTTGACCGAGATTGTTCGCTGAAACTAGTACTGCAGGTTCAAGTCAAAGTTATTTCTTTGTCCTGTGTGGCAGATTTTTGGTTACCTGAGATTGAGAGGAATGAACATTGCTCAACCATCAACAGTGAGAGACCGTTAGCTTCTCGTTATAGAAGTACATTTAAAAACTATCGGTGGCTAATGAGAAGTATGATGCTAGCTGCACTTATTCGTCGATCCAGTATGAAGATCTTGAACTGTCATTAAAGAAGCTTAACTACATTGGTATATGTGGCACAGGCAAATGTTGGTTGAAAACCTCACAACCTCGTCAAGGTCTTGCCATCTGTGAGGGCCTCTATTGTTTTTAAAGTTGGTAGAGGGTGTTTACGTGTATATCTCTCAGTCTCTCTCCACTAGAAGTTATCAGATGCTCCACTAAACCTGATTTCGCAAACCCCTTGCTATTTGTGGAGTTATTATAGCGAGACGCTTGCCGGGTACTCTTTAGTAAATCTTTTGTTAACTTCTGGGATACCGCGATAGTTGTGTCCCGTTGCGATTACCGACAAATGGCTTTCCAAAAACTGACTTGGCAAATACCTTACTATTTCTGAAACCATGATAGTGAGATCTTTGCCGAGTACTCTTCAGCAAGCCATTTGTTTACTTGTGTCGGAGTGTAAGTATTTATATGAGTGTAAGAATGTATATGAGTGTAAGTATTTGAAGAATATTGAAAAAATGTAGTCAGATTCAGTGATCAATAATAGGGTATTGTTAATAAAATATAGCTATTGTTGTACTTCTTTTGCATGGGTGTATTGACACTTGACAATTGTTAGCTCTTTTAATTGTATATTACAACAATGCAATTTCCTTGAACTGATTTTTTTCGTCAGTATGTTAAATGCTGAAAATCAAATTCTTTTATGACCTAAAGAGTGCTCATCTTTACGTAGACAGTATTCGGAAGGATATTCTGTAGTCATGTTTGGTAGTAATGTAGGTTACTCAAATAAAATAAATTAACTGCGTGCTAACAGTTTTTCTGGGAGTACTGCCTTTAAGATTTATATTTATAACCTTGAGTTTATCAATTTTTCGATTTACATACACTGTAACACGGATTACAACCAGCATAAAAGGAAATACGTCATTCAGCTTTTTATATACAAGGCCAAAAAAGTATCCAGACATAGGCCAGGAAAATAAAATTATATACCTGGTTTGTTTCAGTTCCTTATCACCTTCTAAATAGGACCTTTCAGCTTCCACAGACTGAAAGCATGCCTGGAACGCCTCTTTTGGAACTGCTGCCAACGCCGCCGTCGCATTGTGCACAATGTCCTCTCGAATGTCAAAGCGGGTACCTTTGAGTACATATTTGACTTTATGGAAAAGCTAGAAGTCACAAGGAGCCATGTCCAAAGAGTATGGAGCTTGGCAAATGACAGGAAAGCTGTTCTTGGCAATTTTTGTAAAGCCCACGGGTCTGGTATATTACGACGAATTGCATCATGTATGCGACTGAAAACGTCAAGATAGTACTCCTTCGTAACTGTTCGTCTTGTTGGTACTTAACTATTCGTGATACACGATGCCACTGTAGTCAAAAGAACACAGTCAGCATCACTTTGATTTTTCCCCCGACGTGCGGCCATCTTTGAACCGCTTGTACCACTTGTTTATTTGTGTACACCCCATGGCATCGTAGCCAAAAGCTTGTTGAATCTTTCGAATTGTTTCTGGCAGAACTTGATGCAGTATCGTTCTGTCATTTCGCCGCAAATGGAACTGTGACAGAGGAACCGCCCGACATTACACATTAGCAGCCTAACGGGATGCTGAAGCAAGCTAGCATCCAGCACCCAGTATTAATGCACATGAAGGATATCCCCATCAGTGTGTTGTTGTTCTACGTTCACTCTTTTCCTCAGAAAAATAGAAGGTCGGAAACTTTTCAGACAGGCCTTACATATAGACAAATACAATGTGTTTGTAAAGTCATGATGGGGCAAACTGTCAAACCATCCCAACGGAATATGATAGAGACATGGACAGAAACTCTCAGAAAGTTTTCTTTATAGCGTTACGTGAGGAGGAGTGGGAGAACAGGCGTTAATACAGCTAAATAACAAGCACACCTGTCAGTCTGTCTGATGGTTTTAGTTGTGTGTGGTAGGAACCGGAATACCGTTTAGATGTTTGCAGTCCTATCAGAGGAACCCACGTTAAATTTCAGTGAACAGATAAAAAGTGATATTATTTTTATTTTATGTCGGGGTTGTTTCGTATCTGTACCGTGTTTCGTTGCGTTGATATATCCTTGTGAGATCCCACCATCACTTTACGTTCACACTGTATATTTAACGGGCACTAAACTGAAAGTATATAACAGTGAGAGAACATCATAGTGCCCCAATATTCCTGCAGAGTGCATGTACGACATAGACCACGTACACTGTTCAATCTGAATTTCCAGGGCTGGTCGGTTTACCCACAATGCCACTTATAATTTTATTCAGTGTTCATGAGTGCTTGTTGAGAAGAACTCCTAAGAGGAGTCTAACGAAGCGCACATATAAAAATAGTTGAAGAAGCGCAAAATTTTACCGAGCGGTCGTACCTCAGTTGTTAGAGCCTTTGTTTGTTTTACATTCAGCATGTCCTGGGTTTGATACCAACGGCTGACCATGTTTCTCTGACCGAGTCCTTGCCTCATCCTTTACCTATTCTATTCCGGTCTAAGCCATGTAGATGCCTGAACGCCATAAATAAATTCAATTGTGAAACTTAGACGACGACTGAGCTTCGGAATAACAAACATAAGACAGGGGTACAAACGCCAAGGAAAATATGTATGTCTGTACGTTGCTACACTTTATGTACAAGAAGTCATTTGCAATCAGCAAGGGCCGCGGTGGATCAGTGAGCACTTGTGGTGCTTGGGGTCTTCGGTTCGATCCCAGATGAGCTATGTGGGCCTTTGGGGGGACAACACTGTGTGCGTGAGTTTTCTCGGGGTTCTCCTGTATCCTTCCACCTCCTTAATTCTGCCATCATCAGTCGTATGGCATGATCCAAAGTTACGTAAAGGCCTTGCACAGGGTGTCTACCACCCTGGAAAACCTGGAATACTCAGGGAATTTATAACGTGGTGACCTGTCAACTGTTGGTAAGAACATCATCCCGGCAAGGCGTAGAACGTGGGTTTGGTTCTCACTGCTGACCGGATTTTTTCAATGTGTTGAAATCCTCTCTTTCTTTTTTTTAGTTTTTTTTTTCACTTGTGAAATACCAGTAATGTAGAAGATGCTTGGACTGGGTGGTGGTGGGATTAAAAATGTCATTGCTTATTATTTACATGTTCCACTCTACTAAGAACTCAGGTAATTTGAAAAAAAATATATATCATGGAAAACTCTGGGAATTTCAAGTCACAAAATTAGTAGAGCACTCCGTTCTGTGGACCCCGGTTGTACGTTCCATCTTTAGATCGTCATTTTCTTTTAATGAAGAAACTACCGTAGGTTCTTTCGCAGGGATCTGTGAGTCGAGCCCCTCCTAGGGGCTGAACACCGATTACCACATAAAGTGTACTACATTGAATAAATCGTGTTTCTCTTTATCATTTTGCGGTAAATTTTCATTTAACTCGCTTGTAGATGCATTAATATATTTTATTCGAAGTTGATTTTGTTGGTTAAGTATAATACTGTTTCGAGCAGGACGTTACGTGGCACTATTTTAATAAGAGATGAAGAAGCAGTCTGAATGAATTCGAAAGATGAGAACCGTGGATTTTCTGTTATGAGGGTGTCGTATTTAAAGAATGGGACGGGGGGATTATGATGCTAGCGGCCTCGAATTCTATTCCCTGTGGGGTCTCATTGGCCCAGCACCATGAGGACAGTTGGTGAGCTACAAAAGAAAGTAGCGAATTCCGGTTACGAAAGCCAGGGAGATCAACAGTCGGAATCGTTTCACTGACAGCGCAATGTCTAATTGTACGGAAGCGGTCTTGTAGAGATAAATTCGGACTATGGTGCCATGATCGTATTTAAGGAAGTACATTATTGGTACAAAAATGTTAGTTGAAATGTAGAGAAGCCACATGAGTGTTGGGTGTAGAGTTCTCATTGTCATTATTTTCGTACTGTGTTGTGATTCATTATGTATTTAGTGATAACAACGTTTAGTTTTCACACAGAATTTTGTGCTCCACGTAAAGTGAAATGCAAGGCATAGTGAGGAAATTAAAGATAACAGGATGAATCTCTCTCTCTCTCTCTCTCTCTCTTTTTTTTTTTTTTTTTTTTTTTTTTTTTTGATTGTCGGTAGTTTGATATTAAATGCTGCTGCATTTTTACTTACTTTTTACGTATTGGTTTTAACATTTCTGTTTTGTCTCTTGTTTTCAGAATCGTCAAAGTACAAACACTCCAACTGGTGCAATTAACCAGTCTCTTACAAAGAACCTTGCAGCCCTAAGTCTAGATCCAATGTCTGCTAAAAAGGTAAGAAGTGTGGGGAAGCATTGATTCTGAAAAAAATAATTAAAGAATTTTAATTCTCAAAATTTTGTATGCAATTAGTAAATTTTGTATAAATTGTGGTTTTGCTTGTGTGTAGTGGAGACTCAAAGCTCAGTTATAGTAATATATATTTAATTCTCATACCACGGTTTGTGAAAGAAACTATTAGGGTATCGTAATAGTAAAACTATATATTTTCTTTTCTTTTTAAATCGTTTTAGTAGAGGTTTTGAGGGTTAATATGTAGATGTCCTTGACTACGTATCTAGTGTTTTATCAGGACTTCTTGTACTCTTTAAGTTTCATAGAAAATTGCTGATGAGAAGCTTTCTTCCTCGAAACCAGTTCCACGATGTAGCAACACTGAAGCAATAGTCTTGACACATTGACTGTTTGATAATCATATTTATTGTACATCGGATATTGAGTCGGTGTTTACAGATTGCTCTACATTGTGGAGTTAGATCATTTTCCCATCGGTCATTCTGTATGAATCAATGTAGAAAGAAACGTTTATACTTTTCTTAAGAGTATCGTAGTATTTGAAGAAGCTCCAGTTCCGGTGAGTTCACAGACTTATTAGCTGTGCATATTTTAGCTTGGAAAGTGTTTGAGAAGCTAAAGAAGTTCGTGAAAACTTAAGAGAATATCGTTATGGAGAGGGCGCTACTCAACCAAGCCTCAACTGGATCGTGCCGAGATATAAAACTACATGTAAAGACTGAAAAAGAGCTCCATTGTTGCTGTTTGTTATGCAGCCAGGAGTTCTAATTTTATTTTATGATGTTCAGCGTAGTCTATCACATATATGTACATTCATTTTAGCCGATGGTCTTTCGAGATGTGTTTTCTCTATTTCTTCACAATCTCATTGGCTCGTATTCTGTTTCGATTTTTCAACAAAAGGTAGGTTGACTATGAGGGAGCATCTTCTACTGCATGTTCGTTTAGTATGATTACCTCATTACAAAAACAATTGTCAATCGAAATTTGTATCTATAAGACCGAAACAGTTCTATGACGTTATCAGTTACTAGAATATGGTGACTTCTAAGAGTTACAAAGCCTCTATAATCTAGTAATGGATGATGTCATAGGGCTATTTCGGTCTAATGGACACATTTCGATTGACCAACAATTGTTTTTGTGATGAAGTAAACAAGCAAAGTCTCATTTGCCCCGGGGGGAACAGTTTTTCACACTTACCCTCAGTCTAGATACATTAGCTTTTTATATTCCCCCCCCCCCCTTTTTTTTGTTAGAGCGTTATAACAAAGTTCTAATATTTAATATACATATCAAGAAGCATAATGAATTAAGATAGTAACAGTAATCATTATTTTTCTTTTGAGTGTATATGTACAAGAGAGCTAATTAAAACTTAATATTTCACAGTTTCTGTTCATATGAGCAATAAGACGTAAGGCGTTGGGATCTCTGCAATGAGAAATCATTTACTCAAAAAGGAAAGACTTAAATTCTTCAGGAGTATGAAGGAGTATCATTTCTCAGGAGTATTAAGTGTTTGGTTGGCTAATGCAAATCACTTAATGTGTTATTTGTTACCGAGTTGGAGGAGTTGCGTTATTTTATTTTTTCTGCACGGTAATAGTGATTTCTTATGTAGTAAGGAAGTGTGTTGCCATGTAGTGGGACATTAGAACATAATAATAATGCAGTTGATAGGCCTTTGTAGGGAATTTTCATTTACCCGTTTTTCCTTGCATCTTAAAACTAAATGTGATTGTTAAATGTTATGTAATGAAAGTTGCCGTTGGATTTAGACTTTTTCTGTTTGGTCTAGGTTACCGGAGTTCCCAACTCGGCTGAGTATCTCCCCCATGTTTCTACACCAGTCTCCCTCTCTCAAAGTGCCAGTTCTCCCAATTTTTTGACGTCATTCCCTGCACTTGTTGCTCCGTCTCCTTCTTCCACTAACTCAAGCCCCTTCACTGCCAGCTTCTCGTTGGTGGGAAGCCCAGGGTTTGGTCGGGTGGAGAGCCCAGGACTGCCACTTTCACCTCGGCTGACTCCTCAGCCTTCACCACCACTGAGTCGTTGCTCCTCAACTCCTACATCTCAAGACAAGACACCAGCGTCTTCTGTATCCACGTATCAGGTAATAAACAATTCACTGTCGTAACATCATAGAAATATACACTTAAACATGGTAGAACATAAAAATCATTCTTTTGTGTAGTGTACTTTATTGCATGTGAAGGCTGACTGTGTAATGATTTGCATTGATTTTTATTTTTATTTTCATACACTCTGTTTGGTTCAGTTTAGCTTGTGAATGTAAACTATTCTTTCTCTTCAATGTAAACATCAATCAATTTCGTCTAACGTTGAAGGTTTCTTGGCTATACTCTTTAAAATATCTGTGCTTAAAATTTAAATTAAAGATCTAATGGTGCATGAGTCCACTGTACCCATGTGCCAGTTCCAATGGCATAACAGTACTCTGACAACATGGTATTTTATAAAAATCTTCTAATATTTGTATATAATTCTGTTACAAACACTACAAGATATCCTGTAAGATTTTAAGTCTTCTACGATTGAAATTTCTTCAAAATCTTTGTCACCGATAATATGAACGTGTTACTAGTCTTGTGCTTTATTAAGAACCCGAATTGCGTGCATTTTCTATAACTAATTAAGGTAACGTCAAACAGTGTCTTAAACTATCAGAATCATCTTAACACCATCCATTAATGTGAACATTATGAAGCAGTATTGTCTAAGACATCTAAGCCAAAAGCTGAAACCCGAAACGAGAATTTGACGTGATCCACTGTAATTATCACTATATAAATATTACTAATTCCTAACTTTTTTTTACCATTCATTTCTGTTTTAGCTTCAGGATGGCAGTGTTAAAAATATCAGAGTTTGGTTTGTAGTAAAGTACTTTCATATACAAACGTGAACTTTCTGCTTTTGTACTAGTTGTTTCTTTTTTCTTGCTTTTTCTCAGCCCCATATCTGTGTGTTCGACTCTAGAATTTTTAACAGGTTAACAGATGGTAATTTTTCTAAGTGAGGTGCTTCAAAGGAAGAGTACTGTCCTCATCGAGAGGTTTCGAGTTAGAAAACAAAAATAGTATTGACTGAAGTTTCAGTCACATATAGCATCAGTTGGGATGAGACTGCATAAAGGCTGTGGTTATTTTCCTTCTTACGCGGGCTCAAAACTAAGTTAATGGCAGAGCTGACCTTAATACTTGGGTCACGATATATCTAATGATAATGGATTTCCAAGAAGCACTTTAATCTTCAAAATTGCGCTGTTTAAGAAAATGATGAAAACAGGAGTTGCTTTCCTGTCATGTCAGGTCGATTCAAATTTCTGGGTTAAATCAGGAGTAACATTTCATAATAGTCAGTAATTCATGGAATCAAAAATACAAAATGGGCCTATGTTTAAATACCGGAGATTTTAAGGAAATCGTAGACTTACCTTTGGTACATTGCTATAGACCTACTAATTGTTGTATTGTAATAAATGCTGTATATAAACATACAATAATACTTAGGCAAATATTCAACTCTGTCAGTAGTGAATTTCTCATGTATTTAGAATTGTTGTTAATTGTGCCCTGTCGTGAATTGTAAATATCAACAAAGAACTACACCAATAGCGCATAGGCGTGATTCAGTTTTTCTTAGATTTCAAATATTTTCGATGAACTGTATCTTATTATGTAGATTAACGAAAACAATTAATTCGGATTCGGATTTCTCTGAACTCCCCTTACCCCTCCCCACCCATACACAGTTTGCATAGCAAAGAAAATAATGGTCATCCCCAAAGTTTCTGAGTCAAGGGAGTCATGCCCCCTTTTTTACGTTAAAACTATTTGACATTACTATTCAATTATCGTATTTTATCGACATTTTACAAAATAATTATGAATCCTTTTGTTGCTTTCAAAACATTGAAGCTATAGTCCAGTTCTCATCTTATTCCTTTATGATTGCCGTTTACATGTCTAAGTTATACTAAAATAAAACGATAGTTGTTCATTTACTGAATGTACAGTATGTTCAATCGTTTTTACTCAGTATATATATATATATTGTAAAGTACCGACCAAGTCTTTGTAGACATGTTTTTCTTGGTGCAGTGAAAAAGATTTGAAGAAATACATGGTGCAGTTCTCTTGGTGAATACTTAAAATATATATGCAAGATAATGGGACATACCAGGTTGTTCGGAAATAAATGGTTGGTTTCGTATATCACACTATTACTGAATTTTGGAATGAAGTAATCATGTCTGCTTCCTTCAAAATAGTTTTCGTTTTCAACCCTTTGCCAGTGATTCACAAGGCTGTCGATGCCGCCTCTGAAGAAATGTGGCTCCTGTGGTCAACACTGCAGACGCACTTCCTGCACTGACCCTGTTTTTGAACACCCTGTCTTTCAGGAAGTGATTTAGATGCATAAACATAATGGTAGTGTTCTGGTACTAAGTCCGGGAATACTTCATACCTCAGGTAACTCTGCTTGTATTTCATAATTTTGCTACGTGGAACTTAGCGTTGGCTGTTAAGAGAGGACACTTTCTCTTGCCCAGCGACGGCATTTCTACATAAATGCCAGTCCATTTCTTCACAGTATGTGACAACGGTAATAGTTCCACAGGAGGAAATAACTTTTAATGAACAACATCCATTGCTGTCCATCACACTCACAACAAAACTGTCGTGGCTTCAACTTTTTCTTTGGAAAGTGTTTGTGGGATTCACCAACATCCAACCACTTGCCATTTCTCTTGCGATTATTATAAAGGATTCACTTCTTCCATGTCACAATAGCATCGATACAATAGGAGGAGTTGCTTATGTTGTATTATACTAATAGCTGTGTTTAGTGTTGTCTGTCTCTGGTATGGTTAGATATCATGCATGTAATTAGGTTTAACTTCCAAGAACCCTTTCTGTGCATTTTTCTTTGATTAGTATGAGTGGATTTTGTGTTTTATCTGCTTTTTTTTAAAAAAAAGAATGTAGTAATATCTAGAACATCTCCTCTGTGTGTGAACTAGTCGTAGTCATTTTTAACAGTTTGTTGATGAAGAAAACTTCTTGGTTAATTTTAATAAGTAACTGAACATTTGGTTGGGGAGGATGCCGCGAGAATAATTATTAGAGATGTTTCAGATTAAAGGAATTTGAACTTATAACCTTCAAGTTAGAATTTACTTCGTAACTATTCTGTGTCACGTGCATTGGAATTGCCAGGTACAAAATAATGCAAGTTTCTTTTTTTTTATGTAAAATATTCAGAGTGTACTGGATGTATGAATCCTTTAAGAGCAGAAAGTATGAATTCTGTAGAAATATGTCTCTCTTTCCCTGTGTATATTTAATTTAGTGGCTAAATATTGAATGGATTTCTGTATTCTTGATATTACGTGTTCAGCGTAACGCCTCTGTGCAACCGTGTGTCTCACTTCCATGACCACAGTCCGCTACCTCTGTTATTCAAGTAACTCCCCAATTGTCCTCGCGATGCTGAGTTAACACCGAAATGTTGAGCTCCACAACCGGGAATCGAACCCGGAACCGCTCGCGCAGAAGTGAAGCGCGCTACCGACTAGATAGTCAGTTTTGCTGTGTTCATTTCATATTTACCTCACACAAAGCTTTTGAAAAAAAAAAAACAAAAAAAAACGACCCGAATGAGATGTGGCAGGGGAATGAAACATTAGACGATTTAAGGAAATACTGACGGAATAAAATAATGGAATACTGGCAGATGAAGGTTTTTTTTTTTTTTTTTTACTTGGTTTGGCTTGTCGCTAGTATGAGGGCAGTAACCATGCGTAGCGAGCAGCAATAAACAGTAAGAAAATGTCATTACACTTAATGACGAACTAACAAATACAAGACCTGCTCACCGAGCTGCCGTAGCTCATTTGGTAGAACTGTGACTTGGCCTTCGGTAGGTCCTAGGTTCGGTCACAGAGGCGTACCATTCTGACTTTTTTTTTTTCAGTGTTTTTTCCCAGTCACATCAAGCATGTACCGGGATTGTACTTTCAGCTTAGGCCCTGGCCGAATGCATTCCACATCTTTTCCCTTATCCTATCTCGGTCTGAGCCGAAGATAAAATTCAAAATAGAATCGTTTTTCCAGTATCCTTTATTCTTTCTTTTCTCTCTTGCAATTGAAAATATAATTAAAGAATAAAGAGGAAGAGATTGATGTACGAGCCTAGAATATAGACCCTGGCCGCAGCCGTATCAAAAATTAAGTAGTAAAATGAATGAAATGCCAAAGAAAATTACGAAATTTGACACATTTTAAGAAAATGAACTTGGTAAGTTGTACGGTTACACTTTGTAATGGTGTTAAAACTCCTTAACACTAGAATTGGACTTAAAATCTGGTGTATCATATAGTAATATATTTCTTTAAGTGGAAATTTCAGTATCTCTCCCGAAGTATTTCGAGATATGAAATCTTCATTGGTAGATATTTTTTATGTAAGTGTTTTCAATTAATTACCAAAAAATAATGAAAAGAATAAATAACATTTAACGTATATTATGAAAAATTTTGAATTTTGTTATATTTATCTAAGGGTCCTTTTTAACAAGATATGTAATTATATTCTTCTATTTCTTCAGGAGAATGTTGGTGGAACAACCTACTTCTATCCAGCTGGGGAAAACACACCTCTTACTAACAATATTCCGCCGCCACCACCTATGGTTCTGCCAAATTTCCATGTGTATCCTGGCACACCCAGTCATTTGGCTAACTTAAAGTCGAAGCAGTCAACCAATGCTTCATGGTTTTACGTCTCAGATGATCTCCGTCTTGAGTGTCTTCAAAGACACGCGATGACTTTAGCTCAGCCAGATCCTGAACAGTATCCAGGCGAGTAGTTATTTCTACAAATGTAAAAGAAAACAAGCCTTCTACTATGTATTTTGGCCATTTTTGTTACTAATGACTTCGGCCCGAGAAAACGAGCATTGTAAGAAAAAAAAATAGGTTGGAAGTTACGAACTAAGGGGCCTCAGTTCTCACTTGTTCACCAGGTGTCTAGTTCATTCTAGACCAGATGAAACATACGGGTTCACGAGAATGATGTATCTCAAGACAGTGTATTCAGTGTGGCACTATTCGCTGTTACCATGCATATTGTTATTTATTCGCCCACCTGTGATAGTCGAATATTTGTAGGTCCGAAATTGATTTTCCGCCTCTCAGCAGATCCAGTCAATCCATAACCAACACCTCGAATGAGCACGTTAAATAAGTTTTCATTTTTCACCCAAGAAGGTTGTGTGAGTCAATTTCTACCGAGAGCACCCAGATATATTTCGTTGCAACAAATCTTCAGTTTGTCGATGAGGTACATTTCCTTGGTTTGAAACTTTTTAACATAGCTTTGACGCTTCAGCATCCACCAACACAGAACCTCTACTGTACTCTGAATTTGTTACGGGTTCTAAAACATGATTTCGAGTTCAGATGGGACCGTGGAGGCTCAGTGGTTTGAGCTCTCACCTCTGGCGCTCGGGTTCGTCGATTCAGGCCCTGCTCGTGCCATGTGGGTTTTCTCGGGGTTCTTCCGTTTCCTCCCACTTTCTTAATTCCACAAGTCATCCTATCATCATCCACCCGGCCTGAGCCAAAGTTGCTGAAAGGCCTTAAAAATTAAATTGGAGTTATGATTGATATTTGACTGAGAGTATACAACATTAATTTTTATCAGAAAAATAAAATGTTATCATTGCTTATTCCTTTGAGGAATTATCTTACCTATGCTGGACATCGTTTATCGTTATAATATTCTACTTTCATTCGTGTATATCGCATGTGTCTTTCACCGAGTCGCCGTGGTTGAGCGTTGGCGTAGCATTCGGGAGGTCCTTGGTTCGATCAATCGACCGACCATCTTGACAGGTTTTTCCTCAGCCACACCAGGCAAATGCTGGGATGGTACCTTCAAAATAGGCACTGGCCGACACCTTCCCGAATCATTTCCCCTCCCCCATCCTGGCCAGAGCCTTAGGTGCCTAAAGGCCATAAATAAAGCTCAAGCATGTGTCTTTCATCACCCACCTATGTATGGATTCAGGTGAATCACTTCTCAAAATTCACCTACAGTTTATGCAAAGTGTGTTCTGTGCACTGGTTGTTGCCACGATGCATTCTAGACTATGTAAAATGCGTGTCACATGTTTTATCCGTTAGGTATCCGAGGAATTAAACTTCTGAAAATTTTAAATGCACGCTATCGAACTGTGCGCGCTGTACGGTTTAACTTTGGGGTTCGTTGGACACTGCAAACGAATTAAAATTTCTCTCTCATGGTCGGTGTCGAAGTATGTGGTGACGTCTGTGGTTTAAATTCCAGCAACGGTTTTCTGAATCATTCATTACACAGAGTATACTTCTAAATTTTCGGCTGGAATCAAAACAACCCATATGGAATCCGTAGAGTGCCCATTTGCCCTGAATCGGTATGTCTTATTGCCAAATCTGGCATTTTCATCGCTAAATTGTATGCATTTGGTTTTATCTAACTGCGGAATTTAGACTACTACTACCTTTTTTTTTTTTTTTTTTTTTTTTTTTTTTTTTTTTTTTTTTTTTTTACAGATTTGCTGTATTCTGTAAAGTGTTGATAACATGTATAGTAAGATTCCTCTTGTTCAAGAAGTGTTTGTAAACCGTAAGTCATAAGTGTCGCAGTGATGTAGGTTTTACATTTTCAACTATGTTGGGATCTATGGTATTGAAATAGCAGATCCTGCTGCGAAAGAGGAGCTTGGAGGTTAATCGTAATGTTGACCCATTATACCTGTAAGCATGCATCCTCTAACGGTTTAAAGTTTGACAGAATAATAATCTTTTCTAAACATTATCAGTTAACGACCTTAAATTTATCACCAAAATGTAGTCCCTACTGGCATTTGAAAACGTACCAGTCATACTTGTAGGCACAAGTACTAAATAAGTACAAGCTATGTTTTTGCATATAGAATGTGTGTGTCTCAGTAATACAAAAGGTATCTTGGAACGAAAGCGGATGTTTGAAAATATCTTTGTATTTCTGAATCGTAGATCAATCTGGAAAGTTTTTTTTTTTTTTATTAATAAAAGTAGTCTAAAATATAATTAAAACTTTTTTATTGTATTGAGCATTCGACACTATTTATTATAGTTATCCAAATGTGAGAAGCATGATACGAAGTGAGAGCGTTGTGTATTATTCGTTTATTGCAAGTGACAAGTATTTGAGTTTGGTAGGCTCTGAGAATTTAGCTAACGAAGATAATGTGTATTCTATTTCAGACTTACCTTCCGAGCTAGACAATTACCATGAATTATGTCCTCTTGAACCAATACCGTCAACGCCAATGCACAAATCTCAACTGCTAGGCTACCCAGCGTCAACATATAAAGCAACAAACACGAAAACAGGAACAAGATTTTGCCTCAAAAGGATACATGGTATGTATATTCATTTTGGTTTAGAAGTTGTAAGTGCTTTCGTAACGGATATTATAAAATACTGCAGCATATAAGAAGGTTGTTCAAGTATCTGGTATGTAGTTCTACATGGATATGTACTAATTTAGAAGATTTGACGCGTGTCTTTAGTTGACTTCTCTTCTTTCAGAAGTAAATATGTTGCAACATATTATATATTTGTTGGCTGACAGAGTTAGGCACAATTATATGACGCACTTACGTAGAAAATATCCTGATTTGCAGCCAAACGATGATGATATCAGATATATAAAAAGATAATATTTTGGTCGGCGAAGAAATTCTAAGTCCAGAAGTCACATCAAGCTGCATAGTTCTCTCGTTTTATCCCACCTAGCGGGAGATATTAATCCCAGTTTTATTTTCCGTTAATAGCTGTCGCAAGCAGGAAGGACATCGTTACGAATTTGGTAAATATTCTCTAAAGACACGCGTCAAAACGTTTGTCCATAGCTGTACTTGCCACATCGTTCATTAAATCAGTTATTGTATTAAATGAGAGAACAGAAGTAAATTTCGAGGTGCTAAGATATTGAAGAATGAATCAAATGCATTAGTTATGTAAATCTGTCAGTTTTACTAGGCTCAAGCACGGTGAGAAACGTAACAAGACCTCACACCAGGTGTCCTCACTATACAGGATTTCGCATCAAGCTCTAACGAGTGTATCTTACTAGCTTTTTCATGGTATGTGATAAGACTTTAATGCCCACATAACTTTTACGTAAAACATACAGCTAAATATGTTGAATTAAATTTTATTTATGGCTTTTTAGCATCTTCAGCTCAGGCATCTATGTTGCTGTGCTTAGTTTATAGGTTAAACTAGATGTTTCCTGTATCTATGTTGGAAGAGTAGAAAACAGTCTTTAATTTGCGTATCCCTTGCCTTGAAAAACCGAGTTAGGAACACTCGTGAAAGCTTCCTATTTGCATGAGGACACCTGTTATAACAAAGGTAAGAAATGGTGCAAGTTCTCAATTTAAATATAATTTCACATGTGACAGGTGTGACAGTATAATTTCACTGTCAGCTGCTATCAGGTGACAGTATTTGAAGCAAATATTTATAAGAAAATTTGAATAGATGAAGAATTAGTACATACGTTCGTTCCTGAAAATAACTTGCATTAATACACGTATCAGAATTAAAAGTAACTCGTATATTTCGAGACTTAATGTCGTTGTCGATGAAGAAGAGAAGACAGCGTTTCACTTGGTCAACATGCTAATGGTGCTTCAGTTCCAAGTCCGCTAATGTTCTTGTCAGCCAAAGATAATAGATAAACACGTAGGGCGCGAGTTTTGGTGGGAAATTGAACTGGTAGAAATTTGTGTTTTGAAAAGTGAACTGAGTGTAGTCAGAAAAAGTGGTAGTCAACAAAGGAAACGGAATGATTGAAAAGATGTGTACTTAAGATAGGAGAGAGAAATAAACGAAATAAATGTTTTGAAGGAGTTCAGGGGCGAGGTGAGGAAACAGTAAATGTTAGAAGAACGAGTAAAGCAAAGGTTTACTGCAGGTTTAGACAGGGTTCAGTTTTGCTCGCAAGACCTCAATAAAGTCTTCTTCCCGGAGACTGCGTGTGGTGCAGTTGTGGTGGGAAATAGGGTATGAATCAAATCCTTCCGAAAATACATCAGAGTTGCTGTACAGTTGCATGCTGATGGAACCTGGAATATCGGGTCTGTTGGTGATGGAAAAGTGATGGATTGGAGGTTTAAGTAGATTGTACGGCAGTATTGTGCAGGATAGGATGTGTATGACGTTTGAAGTTCGAGAGGATCCTTTGGGATGTAAAGTGAGGTTTCTATTGACAGTTGGAGACGTTTTAAAGATGGGTAAGTTTTACATCTAGCGTTTTTACGATTGTGTGCGAGAACTTGAAGGCTGATATGGGCGTATTACAGGTTTGTAATACGAGTGGTTAATTTCTTTATCAGGATTCAATTGAGATTCAACGTGTGCCTAAATTAAATTTATTAACAGTATAAATAGTTAGTCCACATTATTGGCAAAATGAGAGAAATTTATATAAGAAAATAATAAAAAAAAAAGATTTTAATGGATTTTAAACAACGATGGATGTAATTTTCTTTATGAATATTTTAATAAGTATCATGCTCTTGAATTGGTTATGAACTCTCTTTCCTGAAAGTTTGAACTCTCTAGGCTTGAATTTGTAGGAGCAGCAATGAAATTTCGTGTAACAATGAAACTGTATTAGTCATATACAGAGGTAGTGCTGCCATCTTTTGTTGGAGATCGTTGCTTTACATTAACCTTAAGTTGAGTTTCATCGGTCACATCACCGGATCTCTAGCAGATAGTTCAGTTTTTATAATGTGCTCTCAACTCTTCGAACTTTTCTCAGGAAGTCTGTACAAGAATACTTTTATGTGGGTTTGTTTTAACTACAAATAAATCAATATTTTTACCATATGATGTTTCCTTATATTCACATGGGCGTTAATCCTTCAACACGCTTTTACTTCTCTCTCTCATCTACTGATTTAATTTTCATTCCTTCCACACTGATCTTATCCAGTTGGGCTGCAGGATAAGTTTCTTTCAGCCTTCGACAACATGGATAGCTTAAAGAATATCTTGCGCCTTCGCTCACTTATTATATTAGTTAACTTTTATTCTTTAGTTAACCTTTATTCTTTAGTCTGGAATGCCCTCCTTTCGTAAACGTAGTTGCTACTCCGCTCTTGTCTTTTTCTAAAACATGTATTCTCCGTTCTTGTCTCCCCCTAAAACATGTATTCTCCGTTCTTGTCTCCCCAAAAACATGTATTCTCCGTTTTTCTCTCCCCCTAAAACATGTATTCTCCGTTCTTGTCTCCCTCCAAAACATGTATTCTCCGTTCTTGTCTCCCCCATAAACATATATTCTCTGTATGAAGATCAGTAAGTTCTCCATGTCTTTGTAACTAGTAGCGGCCAAATTCGATTGCATTCCCAGTGGTAATATATCCGTTATATTTCTTACAATTTCTTCTTCAGTTATACGTAGCTCGATCTAATTTTTTTAACTTAGCAACCAGTTCGATTGTTTGCTGTTCATATCCGTCGTTGGTCTTCTATTCAATTCTACCAGACTTGAGTGCTTTTTCTCCCTTATCCTCTTCTTACAACTAAAATAGCTTGAAAAGTTGCCATAAAACTGTCCGTATGATATTAATCCCTCTCATTTCAGCTTAAACCAACCTTGTGCTGCTCACATCATAACCGAAACCCCCATTGTAATCTCTCCTTTTCGGATACTCGCAGACTACTAAGATATGCGGTAAGAGATTGCACCGTATATAGTCCGTGGGATTCTTCTCAAGTATATTTCTGTCAATTTGGGTACTTCCTTCAGTTCTCTAGGTTTGGGATATCTTTTGGACCTTCCTATCATGCCGTCTACAAAGTCTTTAATCCAGTCGTGTGTGAGCCGTGGAATAAATAGATTTCACACTTGAACTGTCTGATTCGGATTGATTCAAATGTATCATATTTTCGGATAAAGTTGTATCTGCTTTCCCTCTGCTATTCTCATATCTGATCGTACAGAATCGTGCTTATTTCGTACCTTCTGTGTCCTCTTCTTCCTTAAATCATGGGGGGCCGAGCCGTCCTAGCTCAGCGGTAGAGCGTTGGTGTAGCACTCGGAAGGTCGTGGGTTCAATCCCAGCGGCCGACCATCGTGACTGAGGTTTTCCCAGGGGTTTTCCTCAGTCACATCAGGCAAATGCTTCAACCTTCAACATAGACCCTTCAAGATGGCCTTCCCGAATCCTTTCCCCATCTCCCCTATCCCGACCTGAGCCTTAGATGCCTAAAGGCCATAAATAAAATTCAAATTTAAATCATAGACTATTCTACGTTTAGCCAGATGCGCTGTAATTTCTCATCTACCGTATAAATTGTAGACTTCAAAGCGTCAAATCTGGATACTTTCTCGTTATTCTCTGTTTCTGTCTTTTTTAATAACCAGGCCCTTGCTCCAGACTGGTGACTCTATCAGTAATCTCACAAAAATGGTGTAACACTGTCTATTTTTTTTTTTCATTCGCTTCCTTATTATTATTTTTTTATTATTATTATTATTCTGGCTATTTTTGTATCTTCTTTTCTAATTTTTCATGAAGATCCTTCATGATCTCAACAGTTTTCATATATTCATATAAGCAAGAATTCTACATTTGTACACTGAGATTGAAATAAAAAATAAACAAACAAAACCCTCAATACTCGAAGAAAGTGGTAAAATCTATATATAATGTCCATTTTAACACTACTTTGTGCTGCTGTGGACCAGTTCGAGGTTTCTAAATATTATTCATGTCATGAACAGTGGTAAGATGCCGTAAAGCCCCGAGAAGGCCGCTAGAGCAGTCGCTTTGGTACAGGATAGACGAAGCGTCCGTAACGTGGCTTAAGAATTGCATATCATGCTGGCTACTATTTTGCTTATCGTGCAGAGCTACCAGCAACTGATTACGTATTCTAGAAGGCCTGAGGAGGTCAATTTTCTTCAACAGATAATAGTTTCTTGCTGCTTCAGGTATGCGCAACCATCACACCACAGCGGTCGAAGCCAGAAATCTGTTAGAACACTTCTGAGAAAAAAGTTTTGAGTTTCTCAATTCCGATGGTACTACATACAAAACATTTATTTGAAATGCCGATATCTCTTGAGTTTTCATCTGTTAGTAATTTCTACTGACTCCACAATATTCTATATTAATAACAAAATACAAAACTATTGCAGTCGTCATTTTATCCAAAAGTGGACCTTCATCTTTATTTCCCTGTACTCTTCATTTATTTTTGCTGCTTCTGCAGTTTCGAAATAATATGGCAACTTAGAAACTGAATGGTCATTTTACAATAAACAGTAGACAAATAAATAGCCTGTGGGTTAATTTTGTCTACCCCTATTTTTATTATTGCAGAAATGAATTCCTTGGATAAAGGTACCCGTAGTCATGGTGTTTTTGTCAAGGTTTTGAGATTGAGACAACTGTAATAAATTAGGAAAATGCAAAATTCTGAGGTGCGCTTTGATTTAAACAAAACATGAAAGTCAGTTGGGACTAATGTGAACCCCCCATTTTGAACCAATGATGGTGGTGGCGGATAAGACTGTAGGAGTTCCAGGGCACTTTGTATGTCCTTTTATGTTTGCAGTGCAATGTTGAGCGAGGGATGACATACTTCACAGCTGCCTTACGCAGTGATAAAATGCATCACTTGTCATTTCGTCGATGGCTTTTGCAATGTCGTCATCAGTAGTCCTTTTGGAAGGTCTTGACAGGCCTTTCTGGTAATTCCATGGCGTTTCTCGAAAATCCTAGGGGGATAATGTAACCTCGACGAAACTAAGAAAAGCTAAAAACAATTTAGGAGACAAAAGTATGCAATATTTTGCAACCACAATTCATGAGCTTCGTTCCAGTAACATACCTTATCATACAAAGAAAAAAAGAGCGCGCCACTAACTTTCAGGAAAGTACTAGTTGCTGTAAAAGTACCAAGACCAAATTTTGATGCGTTAAGTAGTTACTAAGCAAACTTTTTTTTTAGTGCTTTGGATTGTACTTACCAGTGTGTAAACATTCCAGAATATGTGCAGTTAACTGCTCTGTCTATGGTAATCAATTCAGATTAATTACTATATCATTTCCTGCGTGTGTTC
Organism: Lepisma saccharinum; assembly: GCA_022664845.1. Taxonomy (NCBI): domain Eukaryota; kingdom Metazoa; phylum Arthropoda; class Insecta; order Zygentoma; family Lepismatidae; genus Lepisma; species Lepisma saccharinum. Next base: position 745 of record JAGDQP010003818.1, on the reverse strand, counting down.
AGTTATACGACAAACTCTGTTTACTGGACAAAGTTAGCCCCGATCTACGGTAGTTGACTTCTTGACCATCTCTTCCGTAGACCATCTTTTCCGTATTATCTGGTGCAGTAAAAAGTAATCCATTATTTTGCCAATAGATGGCTTCAGTGATTTGTATCTCGCGTTGTATAAGTCCGATCGGGTTCAACGAGATGGCGTTCAAACGATGAGATTGCGTACTACAAACACTGTTCAGATAGTTGTGATGAGTTGACTCAGTATTGTGTGAGCGCGCGTCAAAATGGACACTAGCAAAGAGAAAATACGCTATATTTTACAGTTTTTCTTCGATAAAGGCGAAAACGCAAGCCAGGCGGCTGCAAATGTGAATAGTGTTTATGGTCCTGATACTGTAACAGCCAATCACGCGCAATTTTGGTTTCGTCGATTCCGTTCCGGTAATTTTGACGTCAAAGATGTACCACACTCTGGAAGGCCAAGTGTCGAAAATGTCGATAAAATCATGGACATTGTCGCGTCCGACCGTCATGTAAGCACTGTTTCGATTGCCCAAGAGCTAAACATTGCACAAAAAACCGTGTGGAACCATTTGCATAAGGCTGGATACACAAAGAAGCTTGATGTATGGGTGCCACACGAGTTAACGCAAAAAAACCTCATGGACCGAATTTCCATCTGCGAATCGCAACAAAAGCGACCCATTTATGAAGCGGTTGGTGACTGGTGATGAAAAGTGGATCACTTA
>JAGDQP010003817.1:0-90485 GCA_022664845.1 Lepisma saccharinum | reverse complement strand
CCGAAGTCAAGCAGCTCTGGGTCTGGTCAGTGTTTGGACGGGTGACCGTTTCTGCACTCCAGATGGTGTTGCCTGTGCGGCGTCCACCCAGCGTCGTGAGGCCAATTGGGGAACTAGCTGAATAAAGAGGTAGCGATCACAGTTGAGGACTTCAGCTCTCCTCTCCCAACACGTCTGGTCAGCGTGGGAGCAGTAGACCACCTCCTCCCTCCGGGAGAGGCCTCATCCAGTAGTGGATTTAATATGGCTGTGTATTATTATATATATACGCATTTTGAAATTTTACGGAAAGTAAAACGTTCAACCGAAAACTGGCTGAATGTAGGTTAATCCAAAATGTGGATGCAGCTCAGCTGCCTCCATTTTTTTGGATGAACGTTGTGTCTCCTATTTTTACAGTGTAGCCTAATGCCTTAACCAACTGAACAACCGAGAATCCACTAAATGGTATTGCTATGGCATATTGTAAACAAAATGTTTACAAGTGTATAAAAATGTCGTTACGAAAACAGAAGTGTACAACAAATGTACAAAAATTCCTTTCTTAAAGATATGTTAAACTTCCGAAATTTCTTGTACACATGATGAGAAAACTACACTGCAAGTACACATACGATGGGAACAAAATTAGCTGTCAATGTTTTTCAGACGAAAAGTTCTCATTACAACAACATCAAAATAATATTGATTATGCTTCGCTTTGTCTCCACAAAAGCTATCTCGGAATCTGTAAAATTCGATTTAAAAAAAACTTGGGTATATACTTCATATTTATATGGGTCAGTCTAGTAACTTTGGACTTCGGCCCGTCACGATTCGCCTTTAGCTGTTAAAAGTGACACCCATGCTCCTTCCGGGACTCGAACCCGGGACCTTCGAGCCGATGACCTACCGCCGCACACCACCCGGCTGGCCTGTAAAAGTCGAATATTCACATCAAAGCTGCAGCCAAACTAAACTAGATACATCTGCTAAAATATATTGTGTTGCTGTTCTTGTCGAGTATTCCGCAACTTAACTTTGGTAAATACTAATGTGAATTAGTAAAAACTACTGGTAATAGAAGATGTTACAGACACAAGACGAGACGACCTACTTTGCTAGTTAATATTTATCAGCAAAATTCATAATACAACTGTGCACAAATCTGAAAAAAGATATCTTAATTCTACACATAAGGTTATTTTTCTGATTAGTTCACAGTATGTTGCTATTTATTTACTTAAACGTCCTGGTAGTTCTACTAAACAATAACTGGCGTTTTCAATCGTTCAATCACACTAACTGGTCTACCTCCATCCAATACAAGCATAAACAGGGCCGCGGTGGCTCACTTGTAGAGCGTCCACCTCTGGTGCTTGGGGTCACTGTCGATCTCTCCTCATGCCATGTAAGCTTTGTGGTGGAGAAGAAATAATACCCCAGGAACATAATTAACATTGCGAAGAAACTTCCTGAAAGCGTGAATAATCGTTTATTTTCGCTTCCGAGATTTGAAAGAGCGGTGATCCGATTGAATTCTCTTCAGTTATTCTACAAAAAATATTGGAAGTTTATTATACTGGAAAACTCGAACAACTGTTTGACGATAACTCAGGACCTGATGTGCAAAGCTGAGATTAACAACTTCCATAATTGAAAATCCACCCTAAAATTAGAAGTAGCTGAGTCATGTTCACTACCGAAAAATGACTTTCGACCGAGGAGACATCGAATTTTATTATCTAACATTAGAGTTTTCTCTCTTAGTTTCATGAATTACAGTTCTTTTTATTCGGTTAAGCATTTATTCTCCTCTGTAGTAATAGTAGTTACTACTAACAATAATAATAATAGCGATGGTTGAATGATAAAATACCCAAGATACAAGCAAAATAAACGACGAAGAAGAAAACACGTATTTCTTTATAACACTAAACGCCGACAGATGCAATTTGTTCTCAATTTTAATGAGATCTACAAAAGCTTATTGTCGACTACTAAAGATAACTTGTTCCCTAAATAACAGACAACACGTACAAGGAGTCACGTACCTCTAGTTTCGAGAATACAATAAGGCAATGAATAATGAATACTGCAATTATTTTGTACGATGAAGTATACTTTCAGGAGACATTAAATGTGTAGCAGCTTCATTATATTATTCTACTCGTTGATCAGTGCTTGTTGTGAAACAAGATTTTAAATATCAAACAAGAAGGTGAGAAAGGTAAAGTGACTTGGCAGAGCTGATACCTAGAATTCAATTACAAGTATCCAAACAAGGAAACTATTCTTGAAAATTGTTTAACATGATTAGATCTACCATTAGATTAGTATGATTATAATTCCTTATGAAAGCAAGTTCGAAGAAATAAAAAAAAAAGTTAAATTTATCACTGAAAGATTGACCACATTCCATATTGTATCCTCAATTTTAATTCCCTTCCTGCTTTGGGGTATTATCATATTTTTCAACCACTTTCGCTTCCCTAGTGTAGAGGAAAGTTGTGCATAAATTTCTTCGCTGTTCACTGCAATAAATCGATACATGTCTTTGCTAAATAACTAAACATTTCTGTTTTACAGCGAATTAAGCTTCAAGTATTAAAATTTGCCATAGTCATAGGAGAAAGAATTCGCAAGATAGCATTCAGGGTTACCCATTCTAGCGTAGATACCATCCTGGAAATTTCCTGGTAGGACTGAGAAACCCCCTGGATAAACTATAGTGATGATTACCGGCGTGAGTGGGATTTGAACCTGCACCGACTACCCAGTGCACTACAAGTCAGAGATCGTAATCACTGAAGCACACAGGATAAGCATTATAGCTAAGATTTTTCATATGAACTTATAACCTAGCTTTGAAGAATTGTCAATTTGTGTTACAGGCGTACTTAGAACTAGAATAAAATAACACAAGAAAAATTCAAGCTATGAATATTCTTGGCAAATGTTCATTTTTCTTCTTTTACAGAATAATAGGAAAAGTACTTTTTCTAGAAGAGAAGTAAACAAAAATATCAAAGTAATAGTAGATAATGAAGCTAGTTAGATGATGTAACAAAAATCTTTTAATATTCTATAACTGTTTTCCATAATACAATTTCAGCTTTGACCAGTTCAATACTCGTAAAATTCACACATTTCTTTAAGGATCTCAACATTTAAAGTTCCATTTTCTTTCATTTCTCCTCTCCCTCACGCGAGCCCCGTTACCATTTAAACGTTTTGAACTGATGAAATTGACGGAACTTCATTTAAACTCTAATTTTTTTTAACTTCATTCACATCAATCAATAATGAAAAAATATATCTTTTGCACCTCATAAGTTCCATCGATTTTTTTTAATTTTCCAATACTGTGTGTACGGTTTTATTAAACAAAGTATAATTTTCTTCTTGGTATAGTTATGACCAGAAAAAAAAACGAAGAAACTCAGTCAGTGGTTCAAATAACTCTGAAGCAAGATGCAGATGGAAGTGGTCCAATGAGACAGATGTCATGTCTCGTTCAATCTGTAGGTAGTTGAATTGTGAACTTGATTAAATCCATGTTCTGTGTATTCAAGATTTTTAAACTTGTTGAGGTCCCGTACTCATAAATTGAAGATACTATAATCGAGTGAAACGAATGGAAATATTTTCCCTTCCTTTCTTGTTCGCTGAAAACCGAGACATTTACACGCCCCGAGAATTATTTTTCCGGGACAACTGGACGCAGATCTCACAAGTTTCTGACCGCAAGACAAACTGCTATCGACACAAGAAGCCTAACATTGCTCCTGCTCTAATCTCAGGTTAGAGCAGAGATTCTCAACAGGTATGCCGCGGCATACTACTGTCATGCGAGCATTGCTAGTTTTGCCTTAAAACTTCTGAGACTTTGTCTTTTTTTTTTTTTGTAAAAGTAATTTAAATAAATTCACTCAATATTTATTTCGAAAGAAAAAAAGACGGAAGAAACAACGCAAGCTATGCGCCAAGCAAGACCGAGTCACTAGCCACTCGCGTCAGCTATTCCCTTCGTAAGTTTAAATGAATACATGTATTAATGTTGTATAGGTTGACACTAAGAAATCCGGCAACCTCGGGACCTGAGGGCTGCTGGATTTTCGAAAATTCCGTATTTTTCTCTGTATATATATATATATATATATATATATATATATATACTGTTAGGGTGACCAACCGTCCCGGGTTGCCCAGAACTGTCCCGGTTTCGACCCTAAAGTCCCGGTTTTGTACGAAATTTGTATAACAATGCAATCATGACTGAAAAATACATAAGACAGAAATAAAATCTTACTCTCGTAAAAATTGCAGGAAATAGATTAAACAGAGTGAAAAGTGATTTACTGTTTACGAATATTATTAATATGTGGTAGATTAGAGATGCACAACTGTTATACCATTACAGGATGATAAGTATGCTGCGTGTTTCTTATAAAGTTGTTGGACTAGTGGAAATGGTACTAAATTATGGTCAATTGTAAAAATGTAAACGTGATTTTTAAAATGTGTTCGCATAGCTTTATTTCTGTGGGACATACACTATTCTTGTCAAATGTAATTAACGTTTTATTTTGGAACAGTATTTAGGATTCATAAATTTGCATTTACGCAGGAGTCAATTAAGCCAACGCGTCAGTAACAGTTTTAGGAGGGAGACAACTATAATTATTTAGTGTGTCGTTTCGGAGGAGATGGAAACCTTACTCTGATACATAGATTAAAGTAAACAAAGGAACTTTAGTAAGACTATTTGAAATGACAATAAAATGTTTTTACAAAATGTATTTTTTGTTAACAAAGATGTTACTTTTTGTATGAAAAAAAAAGGACGTCTTCAATATTTACCATTATTATACTAAAATTTCTAGTGGACAAAGTATGATTTTAAGTATCAAATGCTAATGTGTAGAACCTTTGTAATGTAGCAAGAATGTAAAGCAATAAAACAAAAGTTGTGAATAAATAAGGAACAAATACGTCTTGAAGGAAGACATTTGAAGAGATTATACAGGATATTTAAAAAAGTTTTATCTTACTTACTATGGCATACGAAACTCCCAAGATCATCGCCACAGTAACAAACGTTCGGAATAGGATTCTATTCTGTGCAAGATCAAGTCAGTTTTCATCACAGACATCTTCTCGAAGATTCCTCCTAATATTATCCTTCTAACGACATCTCGGTCTTCCTAACGCACTCTGTCCCACAGGCTTTCCAACCATGATGGAATATAATTATGTTTTTCCCTTTCCGAGCTACCTTAGTCGTCGCTATTGATTCAATATTCTTACAGCAATATAGTCGTACAGTCCATGGATTTCTTCATTTTACAGTTTCCTTCATTCTCCAGTCATCTCATCACATTTCGGCTCGCATGCCTTTCTCAAAACCTTATTTTCAAACACACGTAATTTATGTTCATCTAGAGTCATACTCCAATTTTCGCAACCGTAAAGTATTACGGGCAGAATAATCGTTCTGAATGTTTTCGATTTCAATTTCCTTGATATTAATTGCGAGGTTGAGAATTTCTGAACTGAATAGAAACATAAGTTGCTCGATAGTAAGCGACTTTTTATATCTTCCGTGACCTCGTTTTTGATTGTCACATATGCTCCCAAGTATTTTTTTTTTTTACTTTCTCTAAGTTCTCATTCTTAATTGTTATGTTTCTATTTCCTTCATCCTCTGTGTCTCGGCTTGTTATTACGTATTTTGTTTTCTCTACAATTACCTGTAGACCTATCTCATCGTAACCTTCCTAAGGCCTCGGTTTTACTTTGTAGTGCATTTACACTACTAAATCTACACCATCCACATGTACTAACAGTTAGTTAAAGCCATTCAATGTTAGTCCATTTCTGTCTTCTTTTTTTGAAGTTAAACAGTAGTGGTGATAAGGCATCACCTTGTTTCAACCCGCTGCGAAACTTGAAACTATCTGTGATATTATTACCTTCTACTTAGGGTCGTTGAGACATCCTCACAGTTCAACATTTTTTCGGATCGTTTCAGGATACTGTATAACTTTTCCTTTTTGATAGAATCATATGCTTTCTTAAAATCAATGAATAGCTGATGAACAATTCCACTGTATTGCTATTTCTTCCATAAGATATTTTTCACAAGACAAAAATCTGATCCAACGAGGATCTATTTCTTCTGAATCCACATTGGTGATCTCCAATTATTGTATCTACGTATACGCCTAGGCGTGCTAGGAGTATGTTACTCAATACTTTGTATATATAATACGTTGGAAGTAACGAGATTCCGCGATAGTTATTAGTCCGATTTATCGCATTTTTTATACATCGGAACTATTATTGAGCTTTTCCATTTCTTCGGAAGATCCTCCTTTCTCCATAAAGCACTTACCAAATTGTCGTATGAGAGCCAGATGAACGTAGCTCCAATTTCGTAGCTTTACAAGAGAGAGAGGAAAATACGATTTTTTCAAAAACTGTTTTTCTAATAAGATGCTAAATCATTATTTATTATCAGTCAATGCATGACAAAGTGAATTTCAATAGCACTCAAATTTGACACCAAGTGGGGTTTCCAAAATTATGTACTGTAGATACATCCACGAAAACGAAAATCGCATTTTTGGAGTTACAATCCTCTGATTCTCATACGACAAAATGATGTAGTTACTTGATTAGAGCCGTTCCTTCCCATTTAATTAATTCGGCTGGAATGTTGTCTATTCCTGGTGATTTGAAATTTTCAAATTCTTTATCCAAATCTCGAACTCGATCTCGATATGTTCGTGTATCTACGGCCTAGGAGAGAAAATAGTATGTTTTCCTTGTTTCAAAATTTGGTTTAATAATTAGCCTACTATGATAAAGAAACAAAACAAAAACAAATGTTAATGGAAGTCGTTACTTTTTCCTTCGTTTTCTTAATAACGTTTTTCTTGGAGGAAAGTAGAAAAGAATGCAGTTTACATTATTTACAAGAATCGAATGAAAAAGTCTTTTAATGTTGATATTAGTATGTTTTATATACTTGTGTTATATATATATCTGGTGTAGTAAAAAGTAATCCATTATTTTTGCATGACATTGAAGGCTTGACTTACCATAGTTAGAATGATCCGATTTAGGTCACATATGCGCCGTTTTGTTCGATAACGTGTTGCCATTTGGAAGGTAATATCATGATGCCTCTCTCATAGAAGCCCTTGTCCCTATTGGCAAACAATTGAGACAGTCGATTTTCACAAGCCTCTCTTGAAGCGAATTTTTCACCAGCAAACGTGTTCGCCATGGACAGGAACAGATGGTAATCACTCGGTGCCAGGTCCGGACTATAAGGTGGATGCATAAGAACCTACAAACCAAGCTCCCGGAGCTTCTGGCGGGTCACTATCGATGTGTGTGGCCTGGCGTTGTCCTGGTGGAATACAATGCCTCTCCTATTGGCCAAAGCTGGGCGCTTCTGGGCTATTGCTGCCTTCAGACGGTCCAATTGTTGACAGTATAGTTCCGAGTTAAGGGTTTGGCCGTAGGGGAGCAGCTCATAGTACATAATTCCCTGCCAATCCCACCAAACACACAGCAAAACCTTCCTGGCTGTCAATCCTGGCTTGGGCACCGTTTGCGCCGGCGCACCGCGCTTCGACTACGACCGTTTTCGCGTAACGTTGTCGTAAGTGATCCACTTTCATCACCAGTCACCAACCGCTTCAGAAATGGGTCGCTTTTGTTGCGATTCAGCAGCAATTCGCAGATGGAAATTCGGTCCATGAGGTTTTTTTTGCGTTAACTCGTGTGGCACCCATACATCAAGCTTCTTTGTGTATCCAGCCTTATGCAAATGATTCCACACGGTTCTCCTCTCCAAACTCCTCCCTTCGGGGAAAGGCCTCATCCACTATTGGATTGAATATGGCTGTGATTTATAATAATAATTATTATTTTTATTATATATACACTATATATATAGTATATACTGAAGTACCAAACGTCACGGAATAGCGGGAGGGAATTTGTTGGCGCGGTGACATCGCGGCAAACCGGTCGAACATTTGCTGCGATGTCGGGTTGAGGCGCGACGCAATTGCAGTGTAGTCAGTTGGGCTTTCGTGAGTGCAGTGAAATGTCGTCTACCGTGGTGATGACAACCCGTCGAGAATTATTGGCGTTTGAGCGCGCGATTGTACTAGACGAATGGGGCATGCAATTTCGGAAGTCGTCCGGATATTGAACTTGACTCGCTCCACAGTGTCAAGGGTGGTCTATGAGTACCGAATTGGAAGCATAACGACCCATCAGGGACAACGCAGTGGCCGCCCACAGGTGCTGAATGACCGCGACCGGCGACGTCTGGACAAATAGTGCGTAACCTGACAGCAGGAATCAATGTAGGACGTGCAGCGCAATTTGGTCTCCATGAGGAATCGCAGCCGAAGAGCAACACGTGTGCCGCTATTAATCGCTGCCCATCAGCAGCGGCGATTCAGCACGAACTCAGGAACACGTGGATAGGTCTTTAGAGGACAGGCAACGTATAGCGTGGTCAGAAGAGTCACGTTTCCAATTGGTACGCACGGATGGTAAGGTGTGGGTGTGGCGCGGACCCCATGAGGTCATGTACCCAAGTTGTCAACAAAGAACTGTGCAAACTGGTGGCGTTTCCGTCATAGTGTAGGGCGTGTTTACCTAGCATGGTTTGGGTCATCTGGTCCGCTTGAACCAGACATTGACCGTACAGCGCTATATTCAGCTGCTTGGCGACCATCTCCAACCCTTTATGGACTTCGTGTACCCTGTCAACAACGGGATTTTCCAGGACGACAATGTAACTGGTTTGAGGAAGATTCTGGCAACTTCTAAAGCATGATTTAGCTCTCTAGATTGCCGGACATGAACCACATGTAAGATATCATTCGTGTCCAAGAACTTCTACCTGCAACAACCACCGAATTGTGAACGGCAATCGAGACTGCATGGCTGCACATCCCTTCAGCTGACTGCCAGCGACTTGCTGGGACCCTGCCACGTCGAGTTGCTCCATTTTGCCGTGTTCGTGAGGATTCCACACGTTATGCCACGACTTTTGGCACTTCAGTGAATGCTGTATCTATTTAACAGAAAAGCACTATCTGCTCAGTGCTTTAAAGAAAGAAAATTAAACACTAAATGAAGAGCAAATTTGGTGCTTTGGGAATTTACAAAGATTAGTTTTTAATTTCTATTTTTATTAGTTTTTTCCGTAGCTAATTAATTTTTAAATTTAATTAATATTCATTTTAAAAGATTTTATATCCGAATATGCCAAAGAGATAGAAAAAAAAAACGTCAAAATATTTTTAGAAAATATAACTAATGAATTGCCACCGACAGAAAAAACAGTTTGGTAATGAAAACCAACTATTTGGTTGATATACAGTGGGCCAAATGTTTTTGGTAATCACCACTGATAAATTTAGTCACGATTACCTATAATTAGTTAGAGCGCCAGGCATGTGAACATTGAAAAAAAAGTATCCATTGTCCATGCAGTACATTTAAAAATGCACTACGACATCTATACCGAAAAACTGATGGAACCTGAATACTGATTGCCCGATTTTTGATTGTCAACCTGTATTAACATAGATTGAACCGGGTCCTGATTAGATTCTTGTCTATCAGTTCCCTTATTGGTTATTAGTAGATCACAGATTGAATTCTTCTACCTTTTACACTGTGGGAACCCTTGTCAGTATTTTCTAGTTTTATAACACTAAAATTCCAACCTTTTACCAACTGCGTACCACTTGGTAGTCTGAGCAAAGCCCTGCGTATTCTTTGTAATGACGTGCTTACAATGCTTACAATGCATTTTTAAAGGAGGATTGTTGATTTTTTTAATAAATTGGTAAGGCCTTTAGGCTACTTTGACTCAGGCTGAATGGATAATGATGGGATGAACAGGTGGAATGAAGAAAGTGGGAGGAAAGGGAGTTTCTCATGCACACGATGTTTGTCCATCACAAAGCCCACATGACATGAGCAGGGATCGAACCGACGACCCTAGCACCAGAGGTGAGCGCTATACCATTTAACCACCGAGGCCCTTTTAAGAAGGAATTCTCTACGGTTTGCCAAAATATCAAAGCGAGGGAACGGAGCCTAAGGAGCACAATTTTCCTTCTCTGATGAAGACTGGTTATTGCACAGTTTTATTTTTTGCGTAGGGTTTCCATTAGCGGTCATTCAAACCTAACATTTATTGTTCTATAACTAACGTTTCGCATTTTTTTTTTTTATTTTACTTGTTTTTCTACCATTTTTCGCGTACCCATAAACGGCCCAGCACGTAACCCCGGTTGGAAACCGACACACTAGACTATTTATTACACTTATTGAGAATAATTCTATGATTGCACTAGTTTTTCTAATTTATACTTTAAGTATAGATCCAGCGGATTACTTCGTATTTGGAATCTCTTGAGTTTGGAAATTGGGGTAGGCCATCTTGACAGTTTCTCTCTCTCTTTTTTTTCTTCATCAAATCAATGCAGGTGAATGCTGGGATAGTACATTAAATAAGAAGCAATGGTTAACACATTAAACTTCTTTCTCCAACGGTCAAATTTGTTGAAAAGGTTTAAATTAAGGTTTTAGTTGTAGTAAAATCATGAAAACAAACTTTGAACCAGATTTTGACTTCAACTTTCGTTCACTTTCCCGTTTTACTTGAATTTCAATTTCTGAATATAGATAAGTTTTTAAGCCAATACTGTGTGAATAGGAAAGCATTCCCACATACTTGTATCAATAAACTTTCCTTTCATTTCCTTCTCAGACGAAAGAAGAAGCACTTTAGCTAGAACACACACGTGCATCTGATATAATCGGAGACAAACCTATGTTTGACTTCGCTGGAGGACGTACTCAATCTACGCAAACCGGTTAGCTATCATATTCCTGGAAAGTTAAGAATGCTTAGCGGAGTGTGACAACGTCTCGGTAATAGCAACATGCTGAACTCAAGCTTCGCACGTTAAGAAGTATCTTTAAGAACGCCGACAACTATTATTATTCCATTGGCATCATCCATAAGTCTAATATAATGCACACAGTAAACGGTATTTTACAATAATGCAGTATGCACGCCCAGAGATATTTCCAATACATGAATATGTGTCTTCCGTTTCCGTATCTCTTTTTGGTTCTTTGGTTCTGCTTCACTACATCTTGGCTACACAATTTAATTCAGATGGGATTTACGAAACTTCTTCCTCTTTTTTTCACACAAGCTTGTAAGATTCTAACTAACACCTCTGTATAAAATGATTTGTACAAAAATATTTTTGCTACAGAACAAGAAATAGTCAAATAAAAGCAATGGTATATAATCACTAAATTACTGCAGGAACAGAAAGTAAAGCATAAAAGAAGTCAATCGAAAGTAAAACCACAGAATTTATCAATTCAACTCAACTGCACTGCCGTAACCATGGATTGTTCATCACATAATTTCTGTTGCTATGACAACCAAACAAAAGGTGCAGTCGTAGTTTATGTCACACTGCAAATAAAGGTGTATAAGAAAAAATATAAAATGATTATTTGAATACCATTCCACGTTTGACGGTATTGAACGTGATATTCTCGTAGTAGTATGAAAGTCCACACTGCAAAAAATAGCTGTGTTAATTCAACACAAAACACGGTGTTGATTTCGGTACAGTGAAAAAAAAATATACCGCTGCAGTGAGATTTGAACATGGGTTGCTCAATTAGAAGTCGAGCGTCTTACCGACTGAGCTAAATCGTCAGACAGAATAGGAACTAGATGCAAACGATATATACTAACAACATTTCAGTTAAACGACTACACTATAGATTTAAGCAGTGAAGGGGGTCAAATATATGTTGCTGAACCCCCAAAACAAACTACGTTACTTGCACGACTTATCCCATGGTTTAATCACTTCCTATTTGTCAATTGAGAACAATAATTCCCGTTCATTGAATATATTCTATTTCTATGAAAGCAAGCAAAATGGCGACAGTCGAACACTTGAGCAGGATTACTGCTTATCGTAACAACATGTCAAATGCTGCGCTTGCTTTCCTAGAAATGGAACATATTCTCAATAAATGGGGATTGTTATTCCTAACTGATCAATGGAAAAGTGATTAAATCATGGCATAAGTCGTGAAATCTAGCTGCAGCCGTATATTTTTTTCTCCCAGTACCGAAATCAACACCGTGTGTTGTGTTGATGGAACACACAAAAGTGGTAGTCACGCTGGGACAACGCATTGTGTTGAATTAACACAGCTATTTTTTACTGTGCAGTATCCATCAGTTTAATGAAATGAAAATAATAATAATGAGGTAGTGGTGCGCATTCGCCGATCGCAAGTGTTCCGGTAAGCGGACCACATGTTCTGAGAACGAACAACTTCGAGATCATTATTTAAGTACTTCTTCATTAGCATCCTATTATCACATTCTGTTTGTTATATTAACTATACGTTTCAGAAACTCCATCCAGAAAGTAACACCAATTTGGATGTTATTTTCGGAAGAATACGATCAGTACGAAATGCTACGAAATACACACAAACATCCATTATTTCTCTATTTTCGTCTACCCCTGAGAGTCCTAACGTATTTCAAAACTTCTGTTTTGTAAAGCAGAACCACATCTACAATATGAACAAGCACAGCAAAAGTCAGTTTTCATGTTTAAAACATCTCTACATTATTTTCCAATAATATATAATCACACAAGCTATAATCAAGCCATGGCAAAAGCTTTTCAATTCCTGTTGAAAAATATACAAAAAATTGGCAATTGTTATGACCGCGACTCAAATTCGGCCGGCAACTGAAAACGGCAGCGACAAATTGTTCTATGTATTTTTCAATAGTTACCATACACAACATCTTTATATAAAGAAAGTTATTATTTTCAATTGCTGTGTATAGAATTGAGGATTATCTTTTTTTCCTTCCGGAATAATAGTACATCATGCCCGTCTCTAAAGTATACAGTACATTTATTCTTTGATCGTCTCCTAATAGCGCTGAATATAATTCATTATACTTGCTCGTATGTTGGGGATTCCCTAACATATATAATAAGTTAATAACATATTTATATCCAAGAGTGTGATGGAGGGGGTATTTTTAATACAAGACCTATATTAAGCAATATATGATATACGAAATCTTACATACAACTACAAAGAAGGAGGCTTACGAGTATTTTCGTATCCAGTCACTAATACATTGCAACATGATTATAATAAATATATTTTTAAATTTTAACAGCATCGTCCAGCCAGATATCATTAGTTTCTCTTATTCTCACCGGCAGTGGGACGTTACTAAACTGTAGCTACCTTAACATTTTGCACAAGAGTAGGAAAACTGATGGCACACAAGATCACAGAGAAAAATATTTTTATTCAATATAAAACTTAATTCAAGTGTCAATGTCGTGACACAGTTACAAACCCTGATAGATAAAGTAAAGAAAACACCGTTTAATCAAAATACTGTACATTTATCACAACTAGTAAAATCTTATTCAAATCAGAAAACTTAAGGTTCTTTAAAATTATATGAGTAACGCAAAAGACAATTTCAATCCATAATTATGAAAAGTTGTGATCTTTACATGATAAGATAAAATTATTTTATGGGCGGTGACAGCACTCTGGCTTACGCCCGTCCCGACATATCCATGAATAAGGTCAAAGATAAAGATAAAATTGATTTTAGACATCTTTAAATATATTTTACAAGATTCTCACGACAGAATAGGTTTTAAAACTAGAATCTTTCAGCTTTGAAGCCGACATGCTAACGACTGGGCAGCCATGTAATATTCTAACTATTTCAAGCATTCATTAATTATTTTATATTAAGAAAAAAAAACTAAGTAGTAGATTAAGTAGTACACATTGTAGATAAAACAGTTCACAGCTGAGGGAGCTCCAGCGAGTGGGGCGAAATATTCTGAAAAATAAATATTTTTCTATAAACGTTGTTTTATTTATTTATTTATTATTATTATTTAGTATTCAGAAAGGTAAGATGAACGCTGTAAATTTTAGGAACTTAATTAAGGAAAATGCTAAGTATTTTGGGCCATTTCAAAATCAAGTGAGCTCTGCTTCCGATTTAATAAGCTGTTAACTTTACAGAATTCAAAAACATCTTTGCTGTAGCAGGGATTCGAACCCAGACCCAGGAGGATACTAGCCTAACACCTCAGACCAGATTAGCTAGGCCAGCTTCCCGTACCTTGTATTTCAGGACGGACTCAATTTGCAAACCTTATTAAGGAAAAACAAGTGCCATTAAAAAAGAAAATAATAAAAGTATGTTTGTGTTTCCACAAAGTCTTACACTATTTCTGTGGGGAAAAGCATTGAACCATATAGCATTTATAACGGCATACTGAAGTGTTATAATCTGTACTTAGATCTCTAACAAGAATACCAAGAAAAGATTTATCGATAAAAAATGTGGAAGTACTGACCAGACTTCTTTAGCATTTACAATCGATCTGTATTTTACTTAAATCAAATTGATCACAAACCAATATAAAAATTTTGCAGGAGAATTGCATTGGCTGGCTGCATTCTTTTACAGTTTCGGAAGAAAGTGATCGCTGAACCTTGGGGCTGTTGATTGATATTTATCGAATTTTCAAGATGAAAAAAGCCACACATTATGCTTTTCTCTTTCGCTGGCACAAAAGAATCGCTGAAACAGAAAGTAACTCCAGTTATGATAAGCACTTAAATTTGAAGGAAGATAAGAGACGTTCAGGTTCTTACCATTTCAGGAAGTACTTTTCATTTTAGAGTAAGCAGAAGAAATCTCTGCTGTGAATTCTCCAATTTCAAACCGAAACTCACTAAAGACTAAAAGAAATCTAATCTGAGAATCAGCCAATGATTGGTTTCTACGTACAAAATCTGCTAAAATAAGGTGAGAAAGGTGTGAACACACTGCTGAGGCCGACCATACGCACTCAAACATTGTATTTTCTAGGTAACACGTAAGTTTCATAAGACAAATTAGATACTATCTAGAAAAGAATCATCATCTGCTGCTTCCTTCACGTTTTCATATGGGCGTTCCCTGACAGCTATTACATAGATGTTTTAAATTCAACTGAGTAACGTTCCCTGTAACACGAACCATCACACAGACTTCACAAAGTCTACTACCTAGGAATTAATAATGGTGCAGGTTCAAACATTATATTTATGCCAATGAACCTGTCTGAAGAACTTTCTCAGTCCCGCAAGGCGAATACTGGGAAGTTACCAAGAAAGTGTTGCAACCATGCGCTAATATCCGACATTGATAATATCAAATCGTGTAGTATCGTAGCACCAATTCACACTTACGACATTTATCGCAGTCGAATCCGAGAATGGGCCTGAGCAATAGATACTTAAAGGCCATACATTCAATTTAATTCGAATCCGGACGACATCTCGTATCGTCCAGCTCTAAATCCAGAAATTTTCTAAATAAAGAAAATTTCTTTGTTACAGAAGAAACAATTAGAAATTTCGTTGAACGTTTAGTAGCGAAAAGAATTTTACATCTCACTAATTCGCATCACCAGCGCATAATTGTCCTGTTTCATCTGTCTAAACCCTTTTTCTTTCGATTCTCCTTTCATACTTTTTCCTTCAGCACATGTTCTCCCTTGCATTCGTCACCTGCTTTGCCCCACAGAGCTGACCGGTTTTCAACAAACTCAATTAACGTAGGTACATCATTTTTTATGGCACTCTGACTGCAGTGTTTTCTGGGCACATGATAGACCTATTATTGCATATCGTACCAATTATCTCATCTCACGTAACAATATTATCGTTGTCGGATACGACTCGTATATAGAATGAATCAAAATATAATGTGTTTAGATATGACATATTTCACCACTTCATGAGCTAATGGGATGGGGTGAGGGCGTGAAAGGTTAACAGATTGAAGATGAATTCGACAACTTCTCGAACACAACACACACACACACACAAAAGAACGTTCACGTAATACAATGAGACTATATTAATTATTTTTTAAACTTGTTTTCTAGGCTTTGACTAGCATATTACATCGGCAAGTATTCTTTCGGGGAGCAAGAATAAGGAAGGTGGTAACTAGGACCTTAATGTGGGTATCATCCTGGCATTCGGCAGGTTCAGAACGCGATAAGATTGTTATCAGATACGAATGCAATAAACGTCCTAACGTGTGAAAGTCGCATTGCAATAAAATATGATTCGATATTGTCGTTATCGTATAAAAATTATACTGAGTTGCACACATGTCACTATGTTTAATTTGAACGCTGTATACTTTGATTCATCCAACATGAGAGTTGCATTCTGCAGTCGTTGCGTGTGAAAATGCATTTAACTGGAGCAAACAGTGACGTCATTTCTTGTACTATGCATACGAGTCAAGCGGATAATTTGCAACACTTTCATCCTTTAGTATGATGTACGTCGTGAGTTTGTGTATGGCATTAGAAGCAAAAGTTCTGGTGTAATTGATTTTTTTTTCAAATTCGTACGCAAAGTACATCAAATAGTAATAATAATAACATTTCTTGTTTAAATTAAAAACCTGTAGCTATGTCAGAACTTGATAAGGTTAATTCATTGAAAAGTTTTGGCCTCTTACTCGTAGTTTCGAGAGAATGTTAGACGACTGTTTGAAAGAATGATGCTAGCTTAGTGCTTGTTGTTGAAGATACGTGACATTTATGGAATAGTGAATATTGATATATGAACAATGTATCAAATATTTGCCGTTCGATTGGTCTGCAATAACGTGAATCATTGCTCAAGATATTTCATTTATTTATAGTTTTGCTTGCATTAAGTTATATTGACATGAATCCTACACAATTGCTAATGGGTCTACTCCAGGGTATGACCTCGGCCTATCCTAAAGCTGCTTTTGAGATTCATGCTCAAGATATAACTGAATAATATGACTAGTCTACTAAGCTTACCATTATTCCAAATTAACCTAAAGTCGTACTAGAACTTTAAATATTAAGGGCCACATGAAAAAATGCAAAACACTAATTCTGGAAAACACATGTATATGCCTTTGATACAATTAGATAGTTACTAGCAACACATTTTATTTTCAGGCATATTTGTAGCCAAATATTGCGCTTGTAGGTATGTGTTATTAAAGAAATTCAGCTTCAGTTAGTTATTATTTCCATGGAATCTCTGTAAGGGCATATGAAACTAAAAAGAAGAGAAATAAGTAGAAGAAAACGGAAGAGAACATAACAATGAAAGGAAAAGCTGCAGTCTGCCGAGATAAAACATCAGAAGAGTCTGTATCAAGATAGGAAAGTAGGAAGACATGGTCAAATCAAATACCTCCATCGACATTCTATTTCAATATTTTTCTTTTGCTAACGGTGCATATTCAGGAACCGTGAAACCACAGACGATTGTCAGATAGCTAACAAACAGCTACAATAATAAGAAGGCATTGCATCTTTCTTCTGGAATGTTTGCGGCAGAAAACAAATTCTGATCGAATTTCCTGATAGCTGTACCTTCATATTGCTCAATGAAAGTTTTTTTAAAAAACATATATATATTTCTTTCGGTTTATTACCCTTTGATTAAAAAAAAAACACTAATTCAAATTTCAACATAAACTACATGGACTAAATCTCTTCACTAGGTTAATTTATTTCTAAGGTTTATTTATGAACGAGTATTTATTTTGCATGTCCTCCTTTTACTGGCAACTTCGGGCTAAATTTGGTTCAAATCTAGCGGTTTGTTTTTCGACGGTCCCAACTTTTGGAGAGGGGCATTGGGTAAAAAACAAAAAAAAGTTTTCTTACTATCTACCAAAAGTTAGTGTGGTTGAACTGAGGGAAAATCTGCGTCACAATGGCCGACGAGAAGAGCTTTTGAACCTACTCCGCCTCTCCAATGCCAATTTGTAGGTAGCAATAACTGCCAGTAGACGACGCAAGTTTGGAATATTTCCTATGAGCTGAACGATATCCTAAGCTCATGACATATAATTCGAATTAATTAGGAACCTACATGGAACTAGAAACCAAGCAAAGTTATATAAAAAATAGAGATTGGTCAATATCACAATTTTTCGATATACGTTTCTCAACACTCTTTTACAACGTAAATCAGATATGCAGTAATTAAGTAAACAGTGTTCTTATCACTTAATTCGTCACTTATTCTTATCACTTATTAAAGAACTTACTTTACTTAAATATTTGCATTAATATGTTGATCTGTATTACGTATTGTTATTACTTTAATTTAAATAAGAGCAAAAGGCACTATCCTAAAATTTTAAATACAATAACGTTTTATTCACTTTAATAACAGTTTCAAATGAAAATTAACTATATCATCAAGGGAGGTCTTTCTGACTTTCTAGGGGGGGGGGGGCAGGAATCACGAAGGTAGCATCATCAAACATTACATTAGGGAAGAAATGGTTAATAGTGCAAAATATTCTGATGCGTTGTTAACATATTTCAAGGTTTCCCTAACAGCAAATCATCGTGGACTGTCCCCCTACGTCACGTATAACAACTAACCATGCGATTCGACTTGAGTATCTTCCATATCAACTATATAGTATGCGCCCGACCTCATGCAGTCAGACTACACTGCAAAAGCTGTACCTTTGAATAGTGGGTACAAATTGGCATTCTCAAAAGTTGTGGGTACATTATACCGCCTATTTTTCAGAGGCAGTGACGGGCACAGGATTCATATTTTACTATTGTTTTTTATTATTATTATTATTAATCTGTCTCCTGCCAAGAACTGGGAGGCAAAGAACTGCCTCTCTAAACCCAAATCTGGGTTCGCCACTGCCTCTCAAAAATTGTGGGTACAAAATCGGCATTTTGTACCTACTATTCAAAGGTACAGTTTTTGCAGTGTACTACATCTTTAGTCGCAGCAAGAAGGATCTTGGCTGTCGGGAGTTTGATTTCGATGAAGACGTTATAGAAGCAGTGTATGAATGTCTATTCATCAGAACCAAGCTTTTTTTTCTGCTGGAATAGTGACGTTTCCCAAAAGATAGCGCACGTGCATTGAGAAATAGGAAGCCTATGTAGAAAATGAGGCCTGCTACCAAATAATCAGAAATGTTTAACTAACTACTACAGTAAAATATTTAATATCATTCATTGAAACACCTTGGTATTTTTGTTTTGTCCTTATTATTAGACTGAAAATAATAATCCTTGTAGTTTCAAAATTCTTATATCACAAACACTGATCTACTGTTTTCGTTGTTTTAAAACTCCATTAATTAGACGAGTATGTGTACATAAGGTTTACACAATATCGTGTTACAAACAGCTCTCTAGAAATCGGGACGGGCGTAAGCCAAAGTGCTGTTATCACCCCTAAAATTCATTTTATCTTATCTTAGCTCTCTCGAAACTTTTCTCACTAACAAGGAACACTCGCCAGGCGTCAGACGCAAATTTTGATGAAAATTCGTACGTCGGTACAGTGCCGAGGTAAACCTTCACAGCCAAAATTATAGGTGCTGCCGTTAACAAATAACAGCAGAGGAACCCGAAAAAGATGGAACGTAAAAAACAAGTAAATAGAATTCCGAGTACGGAAAACGCCTTTTCTTTTATAAACTGTAACATATATTGAACATAAATGACTATTAATGGATAATGGACAAGAGACCATCAATATATGCTCGAGGGTATGACGACAATTGCCGTCATCTTGAAAGCGGCCATATTGACTATGCTTCAAAATTTTTAAATAGTAAGTGGGTCATGGGATATATCAATCTGTGCTGGAATGTTCCAAGAAACCCAATGACGAAGTCAATTTTGGCATAACTCTCATCCTGTACGACAAAATGGCACGTGAAATTGACCTGGAGAAGGTCACTATCACCCAGCCTTACGCCTTCTTGAATTTGGGATTTCATCTTCCGTTAATGCATTTAAAACTTTCTAGTGCACTTCATGTTGTGGCCATGAGGATCATATTTTCCAACATAACGTTTTTTCATCATTCGGCTCACACATTCTCCACGTAAATTTCACTTGTCATTTTGTCGTACAGGATTAGTTATGCAAAAATTAACTTCGTCATTGGATTTCTTTGAACATTCCAACACAGATTGATATATCCCATAACCAACTTACTATTTAAAAATTTTGAAGCATAGCCAAGATGGACGCTTTCAAGATGGCGGCCACTGTCATCATACCCTCCAGCATGTAATGTCTCTTGTCTAGTATCCATTAATAGACATTTGATTTCAATATATGTAACAATTTATAAAACAAAAGGCGTTTTCCATACTCTGTATTCGATTGACATGCTCTCTATGTTTCATCTTTCTCAGGTTTCCGAGCCATTATTTGTTGACGGCAGCACCTATAATTTTGGTTGTGAAGTTTTACCTAAGTACTGTACCTACACACGAACTTTCATCAAAATCGGGCTCTGCTAATAGAGACCGAGCGGTCGTAACCTTGGCTTCGCACTCGGGAGGTCCTGGGTTCGATACGTGCGGTCGTTGATCCTAAATGAGGTTTTTCCAGAGATTTTCCTCAGGCACATCAGGATAGTATATTTTACTTTCCTGAACTTGAATTAATGTCAAGTGAAAGCAAATACCGTTGTAATGACGAGCTGACAGAAAGGCGTCTTATGTAACGTGATTTCGTTTCCCCGTCCCTCTGCCGTTCCCCTTACATCTATGTTTGCTCATAGCGAAAAACAATGTTCAAACATTTTCCGGACAGGAATTCAATGAATATTTCTATATATTAACCCAATCTAAAATCTAAATATTGTTGGACTAAAATCTAAATTATCAAATATATCAATCGCATACCAAGTAATGTATTTTTTTTTTTAACATTAACGCCATAAAGTGGCAACTAGTGGCTCGAAAATACCCCTCCAGAAAAGTGAAGTTTAAGGAATTTCCCCAATTTGCTCTTCTTCCTATGTAACAACCCTAAGAGTATTTCCTTATTTCATTACGAACAATATGAGGTATGATTGTATGAATCGTATGCCTGTAGTAATTACTGTAAGAGCGACAGCAATTTTGTGAAAGTCAACAATTTTATGAGAGAACTCCGGTTAAGATTCTGCTACTGTCACTCTGAACCCTAGATTCATATTTACTAAACAGTGTACTGAAATCTTATGCACATTAACAATGCCTCTGACGTTGACATATACTTCTTGAATGAACCGTTTATTAGCAGTGCTGTAGTCCCACAGGGTATATACGCTTTGAATTTTTTTATTTTTTGAATCTTGAGGCGGAGACTATGTTTCCATTAATTTTTAATTCGTGTTTCTATTAAATAAAGATTTTTTTAAACTCTACAAAAACAAAAACGCAAAATCCTTTGATTATTCATATTCCAGTCAGGCAATAAAAATGAAAGTATATAAATAATTTGTTGCACTGAGGGAGGAAGAAACAAGAAGATTGTCGAGTTTTTTGCACAACTACGAAACATCTATATCAATTAATCAGGTAGAATGCTATATAAAACTCACTTGCAAAGCCCGTTATCTTACTCCATACATCGAAAAGTCTAACTCCTACTTTGCTTTTGAAAACATAAGTCCAATCTCATTTCTTAAGACCTGCACTTAGAGACCTCCCAAGCTAACAAAAATTCTGCTCAAATTGACAGCAGCACTGCACTATAATTATACGTATTTCTACAAAATTATTATTATAGTCAACAGATTGTTTATAAAATGATTGCGCGCATCATGTAGTTGTATCCCTCAACATTTTGTTGCCAATCAACTGTAAAGCAAAGGTTTTCGACTAATAATATCACCGGGGTAATTGGGAAATTATATAAATAAAGGAAACGAAGCTAGATTGTATACGCATCTTTGCAGAAGTATACGCTAATGTGTAAGATTAACCAGAGGGTATAATGCATATACCTCTGTATACCCTTGACTATATGGAAATGGTTGTTGGTTACGTAACAACTGATAACAGACTGAAATTTAAGGTAGTATTTTAAACTATTTCTAGGAAAATCATAGCCAATTTAGTAACAGTATAATTATTTTAGAATACAAACAGTTTAAATCAAATTCTGTCTCTCTAGCATTTTCCGTTTAGTCACAGCGTAGATTTGAAATTGTCAAGATTTCGACATTCATGGCCAATTATCTAAATAAATATAACACGTTGTTGAACAATGTTTATGAATCAGACAGACAGCTATGGCCTGAAATCTTCATATATGTTAGAGATGATGACTTGGCGAGCATTTTTGGGGGGAGGAAACGTAGGAGTCAGTACCGACACTCGCACGGTGAAACTAAGATAAGACCTAAACTAAGATAAGACCTGAAAAAACTGTCAGTGCAACCGATAGTAAGACTCAAAATTGTTTGCCTCCCCAGCACCATTTCAAACTTATTTTAAGGCCTTCAGGCAACTTTGGCTCAGGCCGTATGGATGATGAAGGAAGAATTGGTGGAATAAAGGAAGTGGGAGGAAACGGAAGAATCCCGAGAAAACCCCCACACACGTTGTTTGTCCATTACAAAAACTCACAAGGCACGAGCCGGAATCGAACCGGGAACCCCATGTGGAAAGAGCTGATCGCTCTGTACTACTGAGGCGCTGCTGTCCCCAGGTAAAGTTCGAAGTCGGCGTCCTTAACCACTAGACCATGGAGACTGGGTAATATAAACAATCCCACACACACAGGAAGAGAGAGAGAAAAAAGAGAGAGATAGTAGGATGGGTCGCAATCTGAAAGACATGTCATAAAAAGGAAATGCAGATCAAGTGAGAAGATGGTTGAAGAGAAAAGCTCACGGACAAGTGGAAGGTAAAAATTATTCAATGGCTCTTGTCTGATCTACGAAAAGAAAGAAAAGGAGTGAGATAGTGACGTCCTTTAGCATGATCCTTGTTGGAGATGTGAAGGTTGGCAAACCGAATGAATCCCGCCCACTGAGATGGGAAGGGAAGGAACCGACTCGGGAAGACGACCGACCCATCGAGAGGAAACTCTTCAGCAAATGTTGACCTGAAGGAACCACTCGAGCATTGTGCATTTTCCTCTTCCTCAATACGTGACTGCCACTCCAAGGGATGAAGAGACGTATAGTTATTTTGCTCGCTTAAACACCAGAATGAAAGAGAGAGTACTCAAAACACGAATAATTCACGTCATAAGCAAATTTTATCAACACTATTCTATTTTAAAATGATAGGCAAATAAATATATACATTGTTATAATTTATCTTCTCGAGAAAAAGAAATGCGCTGTTCGAAGGGAGTTATTAGACACGAGGAAAAAAGAATGTGATCTCACGATCAATGATTCCACACTTATTCGAAAATTAAATAAGAGTCTGGAAATTTACCTGTATTATACAAACAACACCGAAGGATAAGTGACGATGAATAGCTTTACTTGTGCCTTGGGTTCCAGGGTCACGCCTCGGTCAAAAAACATTGAACGTAGTGGTTCGAATTCCACTCCAAAATTCAGGGTCGTTCTTAAGGCGTCACCTCCATCCCACAGAGATTAATGGGAAACATCCACCAACATCAGCTTGCCCTTCGGGTCATATATCTAAAATCTACCAAACATCATCAATCAAACAAACAACATATTCGCGATACAGTCCTAACGCCATTTAACAAGCTGTAACAATAACCATGACCCTTACGGCATTCATATACAGATATTGTGACTTCTGTCAAACGTACTGCCTCAAGGAAGCTCGGCATAAATTCTCTTATTGGCCTAATGTTGACAACAAATTGACTTATAATTCATTTATGTTTAAGCAAGCACATTTACATATTTAATATTATTAATAGTAAACTAATAATAATCAAAGAAAACGCTCCGTTACGCAAAAATTTAATTCGTATATGAAATCTAGACTTGCAATATCACCTGCAAGTTTATTTGTTCAATGCAATGCACTGATATTCATACAAGATGAGAACATCGTATGCTGACTTCTCCAAAGGCAAACTAGTTGACAGTTTAATACGAAAATCATATTCTTTACAAAACAATAATATACATGAAAGGGTACCCTAAAATAACTGGAATTCGAACATGACGCGTGTGGACGTTATTCTTACTGATAAATACTTTACATATCACGCATGTGCAGCTATTTTCATCAGTCTTCGAAGCGGCGTAATTCAGTGTGGATTGAATCGTAGCATACACAGAAATCTTGTAGTTTTTTAAAACAAAGTTAGTCGATTGTTGATGGCTGACTCAGCAGAAACTGACCATCCCGTTGACACTGGGATTTTGGCCAAACTCGGCAGACCTCTAACTCAATATCAGATATAGTGACCTGCAAAATTTGGGCCGAGGATGGGCTCTCAGGGCAAAGATAAGACACTTTTGATCTTTACATATAAATCTAGGTAAACCATCACAGCCAAAATTATGACTGCTATGGTCAACAAATAACGACAAGAGGACCCGAGAAAGATGGAACGTAGAGCAAGTAAAATTAGGAAACACAGTAGGAAAAAAAAATTATACATACTTTTCTTAAGCCATTCGTACTTAAAAGTAAAAAATAATTTTGTTTATGCATGACTAAAAAGAAAAGCATGAGCCACGCTCTCATATAAAGTCGCTCTATAAATTCTTTAATTGGCGCGCCCCATGCTTTACTTTTTAGTCACGCACAAACAAAATTATTTTTTACTTTTTAGTACGAATGGTTTAAGAAAAGTATGTCTTTAAAAAGTTTTTTCAAATTATCTTTTTTAGTTATTTCGGTGTCTGTATGACCCAAATCCTAAAGTGTTCTGCAACCACTCAAACGACAGATCGTTGCAGGCTAGTATTTTAGGATAATGAAGTCCGTATTAAAAAGAAAAATTAAAATATAATTTTCAATATATATATATATATATATATATATATATATATATATAACAATGAAATATTGTATTGTCACCTGACTTATGTCGCTATGCAAAATTTAATCACTGTATGACGTCAGGAAATGAGTTGTTGCAAAATCTGAGGACACTACGAACGAACCGATGTGAACGTTTTCCTGGTAAACAAGCTTCCCTTGACTTCACATGTAAAAATCGAAAGTGGCATATCTTCGCTTTGGGTGCCCATCCTCGGTTCAAATTTTGCAGGTCGCTATCTCTGATATTGGGCTACATGTCTGTTAAGTTTTGTCAAAATCCCAGAGTCAGTTCCTAGTCAGACTCAGCAAACAAAGCAGGAAGGCTCATCCTCAATCAAAACGTTTGAAAGGAACTTTGGTCATTAAAAGTTCGCTCCTTCAAGCAACAGTAAACATTCACAGATTTTTAAAAAAATAATTTACTTTTTGGTCCTCTGTGAACAAACTTTCCATACATGCTCCCTACACACAAAGTTGTTTTGCAAATCTTCCGCTAAAAATCGGTGGCCCAAATTCATGTCTAATTGTCGTGAGAAACTTGTTCGATGGACGTCCAAGGAATTTATTCAGTTACATATGGAACGTTTTCGGTGTTTTCATCATTTCCGTTCGTGGAAAGTCGGCAAGATCCAGGATACTCTTCAACTGACATGGCGCGTTTTTTTTTCTTTTAATTCCCAGACATGCATTTTATCTAAAGTGTGGTTTCTTAACCATTGCCAAAGCAGAGCAATTGTTTCAGCTGCAGCTTTCCCCAAAAGAAATAAATTTTTACACATGTCTGTAGTAAACCATACGAATAGTCTCTACACTTGATTGCAAGTACAACAACAAAACTGTACAACAATTCACTTCAAACATCATAACGCAGCTTGGCAGACTGGCGCAGGAACTCTACACTCACGATATCTAATGGCATTATCCGTAACTATAATGTTCAGGTGCATCGCGTTCAAATTCAGGTTATTCTGGAGTATTCCCTCGTATATCTCACGCAGTTACCGAACTTCATGGCAGTTATTAAAATCACTTCTTACTCTGTTTATACACGTCTTTCTTGCGGGTGTACTATGTTTGAATTTGCTTCGTTCAAATAATGTATGCAAAAACACTGCCTTAGCAGCAGGATCAACATCTTAAAGCACGGACTTGGTCATTTCTTTTCTGTAACAATAACCGTAAATGTCACATACTAATATACCCACTATCACACAGAAGAGGAGAACTTAAATCATTTAGGCACATAGAATTGTATGTACACAATCCCCTGGTGATGAAATACGATATTTAGAATGCATAGGCACGTTTGTAATATCATACATGAAGTATAGAGAACAACAAACCTACATGTAAGTACTCAAAGGAACAATGTATGAATAAATAACAACACTGCTTTAAAAGTTACTTGAATTGTCGACAAGCTTTAATTGCGAATACAAAAGAAGTTTACAAACGCTTCTCATTTTTTGCCTTTATTTTCTTGATATAATTCATGTGATGTTACACTATTGTTCTGTCACGACAAGTGAGGAAAGTAATAACTTTTTTGCAAGTGGTCGTACTTTGTAACAAGATTAACACGTTTAAAGGTGACAAGCAGATCAGTTAACTTTCAATATTTTATATGAAATCATGTCTTTTTTGTGATATACTTGGGTGTATCTTAAACGAATGTAATATATACTTTCATGCAAAGCTTAGGAAGAAAACAAGAAGTGAAAAATCACTCAGGGGAGCGGAGATGTCATAAGGCAGGGGGCGACTGAATGACACAATTTTAAGATAAAATTAAGACATAACCATGTGTTACTAATTTGTTATTACTAATTACAAGCGTTAGTGCTGCTCTGTAATGTAAAATGTATGTGCTATTTTTCTTCAAGTGAAAAATTGTAAATTAGTTCTATGTTTTGTGTTCTAGTATTGGATTTTACCCTCTCTTGTAGTACTTCTTTACGAATACAAAACTGTAATTGTTACTGATTTTTGTGGACTGCGCCTGTAGTTTTTTTGTACCGAGCTCCGAACCACTCCCACGCGACTTGAGCCTGTGCAAGCTGTTTGTGCTGACCCGTTGGCCAACATGAGGTCTCTAATTGTCACTCTTTCTTTTTGTATCCTAGGTGTTGTTGCGCTTCATTATTCTAGTATTTTCTTGTTTTTAGGTGAGTGGTTCAGTGAAATAACACGTATCCCATGAATTGAATTCATTTATCTCACGCTCAAGCTGAGATAGAGTAGGAAAGAGGATCTTGGAAGGTATTCGACCAGAGCCTAGTTTGAAGGTATCATCCCGGAATTTGCTTGATATGGCAGGAAAGACCCTGGGAAATCTCAACCAGGATGAGCAGTCGCTGGGATCGTTCCCGGGACCTTTCGATTGCGTGTCTACCTCTACCAACTTAGATACGACTGCTTGGGTTCTGTATATCTGAAAGTTCTCCTTGTAGCATTGAATTTTGTTAAGGGCTAAATATCCGAAAACTACACAAAATATTATTAAAATAAATTATTCAAATTAAGTACTATATTTATTGCACTCAAAAAAATAATTCTTACTTTCTTTGACATTATTCGGACATGTATGTTCGACACTGATGATCTTTAAAACCTATAATAAACAGACGAATTTAAAACAAACAGTACACACAGAAAATGTTTCAAATTGTTGAATTGACTCAAATAATGCAAATAACTGGTTAATGAGAAGTTACTGTATTCCTTTTCGCTGTATCCTAAAACACATCTTTTCAACGTATTTAAGTGAGAAAGTCGGCTCTATTATGTTGTTCTTTGATTGGTAAAAAGGTAGAAGAGGTTTTCGAAAAATATAAAGGCAAAATATATGTTTACCTGATGAGCAATTGGGTACTACTGAAGAAGACTGATCCATGTTCGTTTCACTAACTTCTTGGAAAATGAACTATTAAAATGGAACGTTAAAATCTCTAACACTGACGCACCGAAGGGAATTTATAGGATTATTCGATTAAGAAGGGCATCAGGTATACATCACTTCACAACAAAGAGCAACCAAATTTATATTACCTTGTGTATAAAACTAATTTTCAACAAAATGGATTTAGATCAGTATTGTGCCCACTTGCTATTTTCTTTTAATCTTAGCTTTATTTATGACTGAAGCTTGTAACTGACAATCAAACATCTTATCTACTACAAGAGGGTACCAAGAAAGTGTTTGAAAACATCATTTTACATTTTCAATCTTTTCTTTAGACTTAAGACGATTCGTTATGCTGTATTTTTATTTGAGCCTAATTCTATTTACCCAGCTTCTTGCTCAGTTCCTAGAGCTTTCTTTCGCATTCGGGAGATCATGGTTTCGATATCATTCGCCGACCATTCTGACTGAGGTTTTTCTAGTCACATCAGGCTCAATTCTAAGAACGCTCACCTCTGGCGCTTGGGTTCGTCGGTTCAAACCCTGCTCGTCCCATGTGGGCTTTGTGGTGGGCAAACACCGCGTGCGTGGATTTTCTCGGGTTTTCCCCGTTTTCTCCCACTTTCTTCATTTCACCAATCATCCCATAATCATCCATCCGGCCTGAGCCAAAGTTACCTAAAAGCATTAAAAAGTATTTTTATTTTAATCAGGTAAATGCCGCGATGGTATCTTCAACTTAGAGCCTGGCCGACAATTTCTCTCATCCTTTATCCTAGTGCAAAACCTATGCGTACACAAAACAAGTAAAACTGAATTATTACTGTCAAAATTCGCGAAGACAAGAGACAGGTCTACATTTACTGCCTCTTGAGTACTCGAGCCAAAAAAGGGCTTGTTTAGACTCCATCGAACAGGATGCATTGACCAAATCTCATCTTCATACGTGGATTTTGTTTACTTTGTACTCAAGAAACTAAAAAAAAAAAAAACTTGCTGCAGTCACCGAACCAATAAATATTTTGTGGTCAGTTGCAAAAAATACTAGGAAAGTCACGAACGCTGCTGCCATCTACTGGCCTTCACGAGAAACACAAGACGGCACAGCAGACTTCAAGATGAAGTGGATTGCATCCGTCACAGTCTCGTCAAGGGAAGAACAACAATTCATAGCCGAACAGCAATAATCAAGAATTATTGTATTTTCATGGAAGTACGAAAGGCGTCACATTTTTGAACACAATAAAAACGGTTTTCGCTTTTCACGGTAATTTTGCGACTTCACGCACATTTGCTCATTTATCAAACCTTGTTTACGAGTTCAGACTTCTGTTCTACAACGGCCCCGTGACTTAAAATTAAGGAGGAAATTCACGTTTCTGACTCGTAAGCTATCGGCATACATCATTCCTATATGTCAGTTCCATATGCGGAGTGAAGTAAAAAAAACTTAGGAAAAAAGGGAGACAATTTTAAAATTTACGTACCTCACCACTGTCAACAATTCGCCGACTGCAAGATATTTACAGATTATATCTTATACTTATTATTTCAGTACATAGTGTGATTGATGTTCTTGGTATTCATATAGTATTTGGAAGGAATTATTCATCCTCCTGATTCCTGAATATTAATACAGACACACATTTCGTAATGGACTCCCACCTAATGGATTTTCCTCTAGTTATATATTGCTATAATTTAATTATTGCAGCGTTTTGCTTCTTTAACAACTAGAAGGATGTTTAGGGGCCCTTTAGGAATTATCATTAGGTAAATTATTCAATTCAGTTGGTGCTACTAGGCGGGTGCCAATAACTGGTATACCATTTTTCCACAGTGCCCATTTTCCAGTGTTCACAGTGCACACGGGTGCAAAAGTTAACACTTTTTTTTTTTTCAGATTTCTAACATGGCCATTCTAACCTTTAAGACATAAAAATTGATCACTAGTATTTTCACGTACTGCTTAGCTTCACTGGAATAAATAATTGTCAAGGGCAGTGTTTCTTTCAGGAATTTTCTTTCGGGGGTGGAAAATCAAGTCGTGGGGGAATCATGAAAATTTTAAATAATGCATATTGACTCCTAAGTGCTAAAATATAAAACAACACTAATGTTACTTAAGAACATGTCATACTTCCTTAGTTAACCTCAAAATAACATGAAAAATATTTATAAGAAATACTTTTATATGCGTATTTCAGTATAGGTTTGAGTATTTTAGTGCTAACACTAATTCATTCGGGGGTGCGGTTGAAAACCTCCGTGGGGGCTTTGCCCCCCCCCCCGAAACAGTGGTCAAGGGGGGGGGCAACTACTACTGGTCTCAGCAGTATCAATATCTGGACACGTTTTCAGGTCTCAAAAACGTATAGTGAACGTAAGTACAAATAACTGGGCATGAAGGATTGGACATTTGGTGTTTTGAAGAAAAATATTAATAAAAAATACATGTTCTGCATTTTATTTTGTCACTGTATAATTCATTTTGGAAAAGATTTAAGAGTTTACATAACTATCAACAGAAAAATAAATCCGGAATAGTTCTGCCCTTCGAGTTCCAAAACGACAGACGTCTAAAGGTGCCAATAACTGATACGTTTACCCTAGCAATAATTGTCAATTGTTTACATGTGTTCTCATTTGATTTCACAAATTTCCTTAATAGAGTGGGAATTATCCCATTTAGAGTGGCATCCTGACACTTCGCACTAGTTTCTTATGAGCATCCTCAGTTACCAGAGTAATCGGATGTACAGAGTGAAACAAATGAAAGAAGGGACAACAGGATTTATGACGACGTGCAGAAATCTAATCTCAATGCTTCATACAGTGTTTCCTAAGATACGAAAAAATGCTTAGGGTGTCGCGAATATCCCAAACGACCATATTAAAAAATAAATTACAAAATAGGTTTTACACATACTCGGCTTTTATTTTTTATATTGACTCAACTTTTTTTTATGTTAGAACCGATTACTTACTCTATGGCTTACGAAACTTGGGAAGTTCATTGTCGCAGTAACAAACCTTCGCTATCGGGTTCTATCGTGGGCAAGATCAAGCCAGTTTTCGCGAACACCTACTACTCGAAGATCCCTTCTAATATTGTCCTCCCAACGTAGTCTCGGTCTTCCCAGCGGTCTCTTTCCCTCCGGCTTTCCAATCCAGATGAAACATAATCTTCATTTTTCTCCCATCTGAGCTTCATGGCCTGCCCATCTCAGTCGCCGTGATTTCACTATTCCTACAACTATCGGGTGAGTCGTACAATCCGTGAAGTTCTTCATTGTGTAGTCTCCTCCACTCTTCAGCCATCTCGTCCCCTTTCGCCCACTACATCTTTCTAAAGAGCTAATTTTCAAACACTCGCAATTTATGTTCATCTGCTAGGGCCGTACTCCAACTTTCGCACCCGTAAAGTATTACCGTCAGAATAACCGTTTTGTATACTTTCAATTTCAACTTCCTTAATATTAATCGCGAGGTTAGGAGTTTCTGAACTGAACAGAAACATGCGTTGCCCGATACTAAACGACTTTAGCTCGTTTTTGCTTGTTACGTATGCTCCCAAGTATTTAAATTTGCTTACTTTCTCTATGTTCTCATTCTTAATTGTTATGTATTTATTTCCGTTATTCCCTGTGTTTCGACTCGTTATCATGTATTTTGTTATCTCTATGTTTACCTGTAGACCTATCTCATCGCACGCTTCTACTAAGACATCGGTGGTTTGTAGTGTCTCTATATCTTCCCCTAGTAAATCTACATCATCAGTGTACTCGAACAGTTGATTCAAGTCATTCAACGTTAGTCCCTTTTTGTCCTCTTTTATTTTCTGAATCGCATATTCTAAAGTAAAGTTAAACAGTAGTGGTGACAAGGCATCACATTGTTTTAATCCCTTGCGAATTTTGAAACTATCTGACGTATTATTACCTACCCGTACTCTGATTGGTCGTTGAGACATATGCTCACAAGTTGAACAAGTTCTTCGGAATTCCAAATTGTTCCAGGATACTGTATAGCTTTTCCCTCTTAATAAAACCAAAATCTTTCTTAAAATCAATGAATAACTGGTGAACAGTCCCACTGTATTTCCATTTCTTCTCCAAGATTTATCTCAAGGCGAAAATCTGGTCCAACGTGGATCTATTTCTTCTAAATCCACATTGGTGATCTCCAATTATTTCATCTACATATACGTTTAGGCGAGTTAGCAGTATATTACTCAATACTCTGTAACATATTGGGAGTAACGAAATTTCGCGATAATTATTACAGTCCATTTATCGCCTTTTTTATAAACCGGAACTATTATTGAGGTGTTCCATTCCTTTGGAAACTCCTCCTTTCTTATGCAGTTCCTTGATTAGTGCTGCTCCTCCTGCTTTAATTAATTCGGCTGGAATTCCCGACTTTTTGAAATTTTTAAATTTCTTTATCGACATTTCGACCTGGATCTTGCTAGGTTCGCGTATCCACAGTTCTGCGGTATAGATGTCAAATTCCTCTGTTTGTTCTCCGTTGTGTACATTGAGAAGTTCGACGAAACAACTTTTCTAGACATCGATAATTTTAGTCGGATCCGCCTGCAGATCTCCGCGTTCATTTCTAATCATCCCTAAACTCGGATAGTAACCTTTTCTTAGCGAGTTTACCCCTTTGTACAGATATCGTATGTTATTTGTCTTCCCGTTTTCCTCTATATCCTGAATCTTCTGCGTCATATATTCTCGCTTTTTGTTTCTGAACCCGCGTGTGTTGTGTTTCGCGTTAGAACCGATTACACTTGACAAAATTCAATTATGTTTTGTAGAACACTTTGGTCTCTGTCGTGATCAGTATTAAAATATCGAGACAAAGACCGTTCAGACAAAGCGTGCATCGGGATGTCTGGCAACTCTAGAGGAATATCGTGTAGAAGGTATTTCGTTAGCAGGCTACTGGCATATCTATTAAGAGAAAGCTATTCAGACGGGACACTGCTGAAAATATGAAGAGCGTAAAGAGTTTTAATGAGACTTCTGCGTATTCTTGTGATATAAATATCACTATGTTCCCAGTGGAAGATTGGTTTCCCTCGGCACCTTATAATCAAGCGATCTCCGGTTCGTTACCATGACGGAACACAATGAAAGTAATAGTTCGGACTCCAATTTACACTGTAGGTCTCATTCTCAGGGGATCTTTATCCGATGAAAGACAACAGCAAACCACCACCAGTCGCCTTGCTCACGGACTATGGGGTCACAAACCTGCTTCCGGACAGAACACCCATCATCATCGTTAGCATCATCATTGACAGGAAACGAAAAAACGCTGTGAGAAGCAAGTAGTGACCTCCCTTAACTTTAGCTGTTAATGGAACACTGCTTCCTAACAATGCTCGCGGTATGCGTTTCTTTATCAATGCGTTTTTCCTAGTATGTTGTGAATCATAAAGCGTTAAGCCGTCAGATCACATTTCACATTTTCTGGAAGTAATTAATTTCTTACATTTTTTGTTTTTAATCTCACCAGCGCTCAAGCTAAAACTAGTGTTTTTAGTAAGTAAGCTCTTGGTATTAACGAAACGTTTTATTTACTTCACAGCAAAATGTTTTCCACAATGCTCGAACACGAAAGTGAACGTTGCTTCCGCTTGCGCTTCTGCTATTTTATACTAAAGCTTAAGACGTTTAATTGTCACGAAGCATTGCTATTGTCAGCTCCGCTGTTTTATGACCCTTTGGCATCTTTGGGTCAGGTCAGTGTTCAGAATGAATAAGGTATCGGCCAGGACCTTAAGGTTCCTTTCCGGCATTTACCTGGTGAAACTGAGGGAAAACCTTGGAAAACTAATGTCAGGGTGGTCGACCGCGGGGTTCGAATCCGCATACCTACACACTGCCGTGTGAGCTGCCCAGTAGCCGTGTGGTGCTGTGAGCGATCCCGAGTTCCATACCAGATAGATTCTCTCCAATCCTCGTGTAGTCAACTGGGGAGTTACTTAAATAAAGAAGAAGAGTGCTACCTAGAAAGCCAGAAGTCGGCAATAAGAAGCATTGCGCTGACTCTGCAACGTTACACTGTGCAAAAAAACCGTCTGGTAGGTCAAAGCTCTTTCGGGATGTTGAGCCACTCACTTTTCTTTTTTTGCTATTGTAGATCATGAATGTATAAAACCTTAAGAGCAGTCAAATTCTAGATCTATCGCTACCTTCTTTCCCGGCTCTCTGTTCCAAATTTTCGATGCGCCTTCATAAATAATAATCTAATTTTCCGAACTCATACAGTAACAACAGCAATTTCATCAATTTCACTGATAAGCCAATGATAAAGTCTCGAAACAACTTAACTCAGCATCTGTGGCGCTCCATGCTGGCGTACTAATTGATTTGATCTTGAGCGCGAGTATTTTTAAAGTAGTTAATTATTACGTAGTAAGAGTAAATTAATACAGTATTTAGCGTTTATCATACAAGTAGCGTACTTAGTGAAATATACCAACATAATGATTCTACTGATATTTTGAAATTTTAATAATCAAAATCTGCTACGAAAATGTGTAATAACTGAAGAAATAAACAACTAACAAAGTGAAATTAAATAAAGTAAAATAAAAATATAATCATAGTTCTCGAATTTTTTGCGCTATACTATTTTACCCGTTTCGATACACTCGCGCCCGAAATTGTTGGCGCCCTGGTCGGGAAAACATTTCGAACACCCCTCGAGACGGCCCTGTCTTGTTTAAAACAAAACCAAACGTCATATCTCTGAAGATTCTATAATGTAGTTCATGGCGCTGTGTCTTTCAAACTATTTAGCAATCGGTTTTCAGATTATTATTATGATGATTTTATTTATCTGATAGATAAAAATAACAAATATGAATTCATGTACTATGCAAATATTGATATTACATTAAAAAAAAATTAAACTGCAGAGAGAGGTGATCACAAGGTTAGTCTTCAAATGCTCGGTCTCTCCTTTGTTCTTGACCAGACAATGAGCTGGCTTATCCTTGATATAAATTTTATTTAAAAAATATTATTACATCCCATTAATTTATCGGTTTGGTTTTCTATCCTATTTACACTTTCATGGGCTATTTTCAACGAGGAAAGAATTTACGTTATTTGTGGTTATGTTGTTCTGAATGCCCCTTCTTCTTCCGCGAGGCTCACAGCGATTAATTCCATTATTTTTCTTGTCTCTCTGATGGCTTCGGGAACTTTGGTGGTTTTGGGAACATCTCGTTTAACAAGAACTCAAAAATCATTCAGTG
Organism: Lepisma saccharinum; assembly: GCA_022664845.1. NCBI lineage: Eukaryota > Metazoa > Arthropoda > Insecta > Zygentoma > Lepismatidae > Lepisma > Lepisma saccharinum. The sequence goes on along the minus strand of JAGDQP010003817.1, from coordinate 55,340 downwards.
ATGTTTTATATTTCAGTACTTCATATAACTTGCATGCGACGAGAGGAAGAAGAATATTGAAATTTATGGTCACTAAGGACTTGGCACTAGTTTAATCAAGGTTGCTATTTAGCACTCCCATACAAAATAATTGTCGATTAAGCACTAAACAATAAATAATATAAACGTTTAGCAAACAAGTACCGCATAGCAAATGATAAAACTAAGTGATTTACAGCAATCAAGATTTTATATAATTTGATTTCTTAAAATATTCATTGATAGTGGTTGAATAGATTCGTTTAGGAGTTGTTAATTCACGCGTTATTTTGCATAGGGTGGCATTGCGCACATTTTTTTAAAATGATTATTCTAAGTCCTATAATGTACTTAAAATTAAAATAATTAATATGGTGACCAGTCGTTTCCTGACAAGCACACCAAAACTTATGGTTTAATCACCCATCACTTAGATGTTAGATTTTTTTTTTTTGTAAAACATTACATCGCGGCGTCTATCGAGTATGCTATGGGTGACATGTCGCACCTGTGTTACGCAGCATATCAGAAAATCAGACTATAAATGATTTCTCGAGCCAGACTGATGTTCCAATTGCCTTCTGTAAACAACCTGTCATAATTTGGAAATTAGGAGGAAATTAAACTATGCAGGCCTACTTTATATTTTAGTTTTTATTATTTGTATGTCTACTGTAGAGTACCTGCAATGTTACAATGTAAGTTAAAAAAATCATGGACTATGTTCAGCACCTAACTAAAAAATATAAGTTGAAAAAGACAACAGCTAGAGGCTAAGTTTAGATCAGTTTCAGTAGAATTAAAAAATAGGCCAACAAAACAAAAAAGAAAAAGAAGTCACTCAACTTAGACTAGCAAATATCATCGCAATTGCTTTTTTAAACCTCTCTGGGTCCCTGGGTCTCACTTCTCCTGCTATTTTTTGTAATATATCGGCATTTTCAATTAGGCCTAACATAAAAATAAAGATGAAAATGTATTTTTACTATTTTCATAATTGTTGTTTAAAATAACCACAACTAATTTAAAAGGAATAAAATAACAAACGCATAAACAAGTGTATTTAGTTTTCATAAACACCATAACGTATATAACTTCACTAACAATGTTTCATAATTCATCTCGAATCATAGGTCTAAATTCATTCCGTGCGGCGTGTGTCCCTTCTGAGAAAAGTGCGCATGTGTACCGGATTTCATGGCGGCATCTATCCCGTATGTTTTGGGTGAGACGCCGCACCTCGTATAAGTCACAGACTTTGAGAACCAAGATGGCTAAACTAGATTGACAACATTTTGAAAATACCATGTGGTTGCTGCAAACCGCAAAATCTCATAATAATATAGTACTTTACCGTCAAATACGAATTTACTGTAAGGTGAAGAAAGTTATGAAGGAAAAATATCACACTTATCTCAGCTAATGCGTCGTACAATGTGTAAAAGAAACATTACATCGCGGCGTCTATCGAGTATGCTATGGGTGACATGTCGCACCTGTGTTACGCAGCATATCAGAAAACCAGACTATAAATGATTTCTCTAGCCAGACTGATGTTCCAACTTCACTTTTCCTCTCACGTCTACTGCGCTCCTGTGTTTCGCATTCGACCTCACTCTGTTGACAATTCCCAAAACTAGGGGGTGTGCAGTCAATCCCGTATGCGGCGACTCTCCCGGAATTACCCTATCCAAAACATTCGATATTTTTAAAAACTATTTTTTATTTGTTGGTGTCGTAACTAAAAAATCGGAGTTGTTAATTTACGTATTCTTCTGTATCTCCAAAACACTTGTCGCTTTAAAGTAATATTCTGACTTGTTAATAGTTAAAAAATGTCTAAATGATTTAATAAGTTTCATTCTTTAAGTATAAAGCGAGAAACGAAAGTTGTGTAATTTGCACAATTTTATAATTTGTTTAAATTTTCAAATTCCATCTAATTTTAAAGGACAGTCACAACAATAATAACCATTTCTTTTCCATTCATTCGAATTAAAAAAAAATGATTGAAAAATACCTCTTCTAAATTATAAATTAGTTAATTTATTCTTCTGTATAATTATTATTCTTCAAATATAATAGCTCCGGTATAGTTAAATAATGAAACGTTGTATTTCCTGATTGATGAGTGATAATAAGCGAACTGGAGCACAGTACAACCAGATGCAATGAGTTTCTCTTATCCTCATCAGGAAGAATATTACTAAACAGCAGTGTCACCTATCGTTAGTTTTGAGAACTCGCTCAATAACAAACCGAAAATTGCGGTTACGCAAGATCACATGCAGAGAAACCTAATAATATCATTAATTATAAAATTCGTACCGTAAATTATTATTTAAATACTAAGCATGTTTAGATGTGCAGTCTGTTGCATTGATATTGATCAGAAGTGAATTCAAGTGGAGACTGCAGGAATATATTGATACCTTTTCTCCCCCTCTGTTTTCAACTTCTTTAAAATTTAGTAACATACCTGTTGAATTGGTGACAAAGATCCTTGTTGAAATTGCAATGAAAATAACTTATCGGACAAAAAAAACTAGGCATCTCTCACTTTAACATACCTAACAGCACGTGACACCTCTGTGAGGCCGAATAACAACTGCAACCGCGGAGTGCATTTTCCAACTGGGTTGGGAGAAGCCTGAATTGATTTCCTTCTTTCGACCACAATTCAGGCAGCGGTAAAAGGTTGGCTGATACAGGTTCCGTCTATTGGTAGACTCGTATATCAATACGTTTCATCAAACGCATAATTCGGCAACTTCTCTTATCCAATCTCTTTTGGCAAAACAAACGCAATGATCCCTTATTCCCTCAGTCACATTGTGCACCACTACCATCCACCTGTTGGTCTCCAAGGTTCAACATGTAAAATGCAAAGTATCTTTTCTTTCTGTTTGGTAAGCTTATCTGAAAACCACCGGACGAAACACTGAGTATGTACTTTTTATGAAATTTAGTTTCAATATCTCACTGAGATAGATTAGCATTGCCTGTCTAAGCATTAACGTTTCATAATTCTTTGCAATTTACTGGAAAATAATTTAGTAAGTAAGTAAAGGAAAATTAATTTCACGGATGTTTAAGAACTCTTTAAAACTTTTCCTCTTAGTTCTAGGGTGCGGTAGGTATTTGAGAACAAATACGCGTTCACAGGTAAAAAGGTACGGACAATGGAGATAGAGCATTTTGCATTTATTACATTTTAACATTCTGCACAGGTGACCACATACACAGTGGACGGCATCGTTCAATAAAACCGCCACCAGTCGCAATAACAGCATCTATACGCTGTCAAAACCACCTGCACGCAATAATAAGATGGGTCCTGGGAATGTTTCCCATTCCATCCATAACAGCTGCCCTGAGATCCGCAACTGTGTTGTGTGGATGCCTATTGGAGTCCCTCTCAACCACACCCCCATACGTAATAGTCCATTGGGTTAACATCTAGGGAGATGGGAAGGGGGGGGGGGCACATGCTGGGAGTGACATGGTCATGAAAAATTTCGATCATCCAATCTTGTGTTGTATGAGATGGTGTAGAGACTTCCTAAAAGACATACGGTCTCCCACATGCTACAGCAGTAATCCAGGACTTCACAATCGTGTTCAACACTACGGTGTAAGCAACGGCGTTGACTGGCATCTTGACGAAAGAAATGTGACTTCGTCACATCGCTAGCGACCTCTCAGAACTGAGGCTGGAAAGTTGGTGTGCATGACGGTCGGAGCCTCCTCGTGGCTTTTATACAGCCACCGATCATTTTTGCAGTTTATCTGGTCCTAGTGAAAGATTTTCTCATCGAAGAAAAACATAACATTCCTGGCTGCTATGGATGTTTCAGCTTGCTCAGGAGGCGCTTGGCTCTGGACAGGCGGTTCTCCCTGGTTCTATCGGACAAGAACTGTCTTCGCCGCATCATGCACGACTTGTAACGAAGGTCCTCACGAACCACACGTTGGGTTGTAGCTGCAGCTCCCTTGCGAGTGGCGAGTGCCTTCATGAACCTCATCGATGGCAGTTTGGACAGAACTGACAAATTCCGGCGTCCTGATGATGTCAGAGTGACGACAATGTCGTTTTCTGTGGGAAACGGTGGCCACATCACTCCTAGAAGCTCCCAGTTCTCTCCGAACTTTGAAGACGAATGACCGGGCGACTTTCAGGAATGCAGCGATATCTGAATCGGCGTGGTCTGCAGCCAAGGATATGATGACAGCATGTCTCTATGCCTGGGTTAGCCTAAGTTCTGCCATTTACCTACAACAGAAAAGGATTTTTAACTATGAAGTGCAGGTTAATGTGTCACCTATAATGTGTGTTCTCAACTACCTGCCGTACCTGTATATTTGTCCACTATCTTGGTAAACATCCACTTCAAACGAGTCATGGCTTCATGATAAGTTCGATGCATACACCTTATATTGCTACTCACTAATATAGATAATCATTAGAGCAGCTAAAAACGTAGTGAATCGGGTCTACATTACATTTTAATCTACATTTCAACTTAAAAAAGAGAAATTACAGATACTTTGTAAGACTGGTATCATGTTGCAGATAAAAAAAAAACTCTAATCGTGAAATTTACAAATAAGTTTACGCGCATAATTTCAACTAGTCCGATGAATTTCATCGAGCCTGACCATAAAACTAGAAGGTAAATAATAATTCATATTGTAAGAGTTTGAATATCGTTAAGTACATTTTCCACTTCTGCAAACTCCTGTCATGCTTTAATTCCTTCCGATGTCTATCGAACAACTTTTTAGAAATAGCATTTTTCCAGTAAAACAACCAGGAAGTGACAGAATTACGTGAATTAATTATTTCATGGTGCTTGACTTAGTTTATCGTTCAACCAACCGGACAAATTATCGAATTGCATGTTTTGTTTTCGCGTGTGTTTACGGAAATAGTATGCAGTGGACATCAGAGCAATTCTACGTGACATGAAACGTTGTCAAACTTCCTTCTTTAAAAAAAAAAAAATTAAAAACAAAAACAAGAAGTATTAAATATTGCCCTTCTTAATTTAAATTCAGGAAAAGTATGATCGAAGGATCGTTGCTTTGCTTTCGCTGGGTAAAAGAGAATTGCTACATCATCATTATTATTATTAGTCAGCGCTGAAAATATTAATATGTTGTTTTCCACCTCACATAACTGAACGCGAGTGTTATCCATAAAAGCAAGAACATAAACTATAAATGTCACAGTTAAATTATAACAAGAACACTTAGAACAAACATTTGGAATGTGGAAATGCAACTCATACACGTAAAGTTTTCTATCAATTTCATGAAAATTAGTTTTCTAAAATAACTTCAGCGTTATTTCATTAGCTACTGCTTTAGTTGAGATTTCGTCAATCATATCTCCAACCCTACCTGCAAGTGCAAACACAATATAAAACATTATCTGGGTATTGGTCTTGTGATAACCAAGACAACTAACGCAATGACAGTTATTAATAATTTGTTTATAGAATTTTCAAAGAAATTCAACAACCTAAAATCAAAGAAACTTTCAAAGTTGAATGAGTTTAGTGTCTGCCTGCAAACATGACATGTTCCAGGAAACCAGTGAAACACTTTAAGTCAAAATTTAAACAATAACTATGAATGGATTATGCAACCATAGAGCGTTAGATGCATCAAACGTCAGAATCATGTACACAAAAATTTATAAACGTCTACACAGTAATAGAACTTAAAACCAAGTATGAAACAAGAGATTTCGCATGGAATTCAACCACGTATTGATCTAAAGAAAAGATAGGAATTGTTCGAGGGTAACAACTTTGTTTGCCAACAAGTGTTTTGGACTCCATTGAGTCAGCAGTGAAATGAAGTAAAATTTGCCACCCAAGAAAGACGTGTCAGTTGTTGCTCCACAATGGAACAAGGGGACGTGAAAAAGAAATGCGAGGTCGCGTCTTTTGGGGGACAGTGGGAGCAAGGACGTTGACCAGATAATCATGAATCAACATGGAAGAGGAAAGGAAGCAGAGAAGAGTACTTGTGCTAACCCACGAACCGTGGTGATGCTAAGTTTATGCTCACTGACTTTGTAAGACACGACGTTTGTCACCACAAAAGGAGAAGCAAACGTTTAAACGATTGGCAACGTTCTTTGTAAACAATAACACGGAATACTAAAGAGTTTAATACAAACACAAACAAATGCGTGGGTTCGTGCAAGGACGAGGTCAACTAAATGAATCGTTGACTATTCGTTGTGTATGTAACAGATTTCCAGATTATCTACTTCCAATTTTCCAGGAAGAAATCCCGGATCTAGTAACACTATGCACTGACTCAAAAACTCTGGGACTTCTGTAGTTTTTTAAATTAAGCAGTGGAAGACTTAACTAAACAAATTCAACCTTCAAAATCATGCTAATCTTGTATAAACATCGGCCTCTTAATTGACTACCTAAGTCAAGATATCACAGATTTTCGTTGCCATGACATATACCAGAAACTTGTTCAAATAGATATGCTGGGAGTTTATTGATGGCAGAAGTACTCAATGCAATGGCCTTGAAATTCTTCATGACGAACCTAAACTTGTCATCGAAAAGGAAATAGTGCTATTCCATCATACATGGACTCCCACATGTGCGGAGCTGACCGTGGTACTTACAATCCTTTAATACAAAACTATCTCATCCTTTACTGTTACAACTCAATAAAATGATTGGTGGTGGAGTTTCATACTATTCCATAATACATAGAAATAGTATTAAACAAGTGGTATTTAAAAAATAATTTTATATATTTTATTCTTTCGATTTCATCAAGTTGATCTCACTCGTGAATCGACTGACTGCCGAAGACACTCAGTCGAGGTCCTCCCGTCAATGAAAATGATCACGTATTTATTTGTTGGCGCGTATGAAAAACCGCAGCAACAAAACGAACGACTTTCTGAAGGTGATAGAACATCATCTGCTCAGGTTTATATCCTTTTACTTTGGAAATACATTTTTTTAAATGTCTGAGATAGGCCTAATTGTATTCATATGTTTTCTTTTTTTTATTCCAATATATTGCGAAATTTCAATATCAAGGGTTGAAAATTATAAAACCTTCACCACCACGTTGTTCTGCGGGTAAAGTTATTTGAGACAGGGTAAACCAGAATACAAAATAGTTACAAAGCTGATAAAACTGGAATTTAGATGACAAAAATGTTCACTTATTTCATTGTATCCAACAACTAAGCAGCCTTAAGCGCGATTAGATTGTTTCAAATCCTACATCATTCTGCGTTTTCTCATTAAATAAGGTATGTTCACCAAGGAGAGATCCCACACAAAGGTTAAATTTTGACTGCTTAGTCTCGAAAGTGATCAAACTAAATGACAAAATAACGCTTGTGCCAAAATATCTCAAACATATTATTTCTCTTGCATGAAACCCTTGTCGAGCAGCGAGCTTTGAGAAATTTCAATATGGTGATCAACTGTGGTCCATAAAACAACCTTGAAATTTAGTCACTCTTGTTCAAAGTCAAAACACAAAAAGGCTAAAATGTAAAGATATCAGCAATGGATTATCATAGTCCTAAGATATAAAAGATGCAACAACAAATTAAGCATTAAATTTTGGACACTTCTAGTGGAATGCCAAGACCACATCTAAAGATCGCCATACCAGAATAATTTCCACCGTAGTTCTGATGCAGATTACCGGTAGATTTCAACAAATTCGACAACTTCCCTTCTGTTTTGTTCTTTGGCACAGCCAAACACAATAACCTCTTTCTGCCACTCATAACGTGAGTTATTGGACCAGTCATCCCAAAGAGTCCCAAGGCACACGTTGCACACCATCATTACTAGTCCAGATAGAGCGGCTTATCACATACAACGCCAGGTTATTATATTTTGTCCAGTGCTGATTAGTAATTGAATACAAGCATTCACGAAAACATTTCATTACAATGACTTTTCATTAAAATTATGAACAGCACAAGAGGACACATTCAGAAAGAATGGATATTCTATGTAATTTCCTAACGGAATATTCAGATATGATGTACACAATAAAAATAATATTTATTTTACACCTTTTCTACACAGCTATTCTTAAAAAAAAAAAAAAAAAACAGCTTTGTGCTGAAAAAATATAACTAATGTATACAAGAAGTGTATGGATTTATAATGTTTTTCCTGAAGGTGAGTTTTGAAAGCTTCTAGCACACTTCGTTTTAAGGAAGAATTACTTTAAAAATCTGTTTTTGGTTCAACTGGCAACTTTTGGTTTAGGAGTTTAGGACCGTCCTCTCAGCGGAATGACGTCTCTCAGTGATCACTCTTCCGGGTGAAAAGTTGAGAAAGGTAGCTTAGATGATGTACCATCCTTACATTCACCTGGTGAACTAAAGAAAATACTGGAAAAACCTCAGTCAAGATGACCAGAAGCGCGGCTTCGACCCGCGTGCCTCCTCACTGCCGACCCGAAGTCCTCGACATTACCGACTGGACCACGGAAATTGATTTCCAGGATACCTTTTTAAACATTTCTTGTATATATCAACACAATATGTCAGTAATATCTCTGGATCACTCATTTCTCAAGTGAGGTTTTTCAATATATACCGAGAACAGCGACGGTTTTACTTGGTTCTTCGTAGCTCAGTTAGTTCAAAACAACAGCGAACCCTCTTCAGAACTACTCGAGTCATATCCCTTCTCCCGCAATTAATTATTAGCTTATTGTAACTTAAGCAAAAAAAAAAAAAGAGAGAGAGAGAGAGAGAGAGAACAAAACGTGTTTAAATAGTCATCGGACGTTGAAACGTATCCAAGAACTGATCTGAAGTTGATTAATTTTAGCTGCCGAAGGATACTATTAAATGTAAAACAAGCACTTCTTTTCGCTACAATATATACAGTTCCTCTCTACGTACTATAATCCAAAAAACAAAATAATTTCCGATCTGCAAGTCACTGGAAAAGGTACTAGGGATTGTTCCCCAAACCAAATATGGTAGTTAGAATGCGGAACTTCCAACGGTATCCGACTTAATTTCATCGAACATAAATCAATAATTAATAAGCAAAGACAAAGAGACGAAACGAAACCGTTGCGTTGCAGAAGGAAAAAAGATGAGGAAAATAAACACTGGAAGTCTTGTGCCTCTTCAGTCAACACCAACAATAAGAGTCGAGCAATTATCTTTCAAAGCAACAGAAAGATTCAATAACCTCCTTCATTTGGATTTACCCATTGAGTGAAAAGGCTATCATGAACGACTGTAGTGTATACAGTAATTTAAAGAGATTGCAAACGATGTGAACTGTCATGTTAGAACGGAAAAGCCGTCGATTCGAAGCTCAAGTAATCAGAGTTCATTAGGCAAAGGTGGGTGTGGAGATTAGCTGAGCGCTAATGACCACAACACTAATTAGCTTGCACGAATTAACAAATCGCAAGCGTTCCGCTACAGTGTACACGCGCATCTAAGCAGAAGCAGAATTCATCTTCCTTGCGATCTTAACAGGAACAAAACATAAATCTTCTAAAATGGAGCACGATTCAAACTTACATTTCTTGTTCCCACCTTCCACTGGATGAAGTTGCTTGCTGTTTTCTCAGGGTCAATTACACTCAGAGAAGTTTCACTTACACAACTCCAGTTTGCTGTAACTTGTTAAAAACCATGATGATGTAATTATGGCCAGGGCTTTCTTTCCTTCTGAGTTACTAGTTATACAGACCCTTTTTTCGTGAAAAAATAAGCAAGCCCAAGCGGTATCATCAGTACTGTATGTCGGACTTGGTGCTGGAAGTAAACATACTTAACCAGCACAAGTATAGCAAGTTATGAAACTCAGAACAGTTAGAAACACAGCAGAAATGATAATATATAAGGAAACTCAACAGGAAACCGTTCCAAAATACCTGTTTATCCATACTACATTATTTGTAATAAAGACCCACTAACTTTGGGTGTCTGGATATAATACAACCATCTTTAGACATAATATATAAATACTTATCTTTGTATTATAGGGCACACACACAGCAACGTGGGGACTCCTACGAGTAGGACCTGTATTGCACGTTCTCCGAATGTACTAAGTTTTTGTCCAAATAGGCAACCACAAATATAATTTAAACTGATGCTATAAATAAACAATCACAAAAGGTATCTTAACAAACAATTGTTAATATAGAATACACAAGATAAAGTAGACTATTGACCGATTCGGGAAAAAATTGAATTTATTCCTTAATTTCTCATAAAGGACGCGTTACGTCGTGGTAGTTTACGTAAAAGAATTTAATCACTTCTATCAGTCAAAGCCTAAATCCTAATACTTTTTCACCTGCTGACCATACATTTTTGCCTTTCCATCATGAGCAGGGGAAAAAGACCACGTAGTGGAAAAAGTAAGAGCAAAAGCCCTGAACCAGAACCACCCAAGTTAGTTATTATTCACAAAAAAAATTGACTCTCAGGACGAAAGTGGCAGATGATGGCCAGAAGTCCAGCCTGGTGGCCCTGCGGGCTAGTCAATGCGTTGACAATTTACCATTGCATCATATAGGGCACTCATTACCGAAATATTGTTTGCACTTTTGAAATATCATGTATATTAGAAGAGACAGAGATTATTTTTGGTAATTCAATCATCGAAAGATAGGAGCCAAATATAAGCACAATGAACAATACTGATATTCAGAACAACACGCAACGTTTATAACATAATCTGAATGGTTTATTGATAGAATAAAACCACGTATCAAATTAACATATGTAGATGCACATTCCACGACTGTTTCAAGTGTGGGATAGTTCCAATGTTTCTGGGTCTGAACAAACTCTGTATTCATGAAAATAGAGTAGTAATTGATTCAAGCAAAAAGGTTATGTGTGAAACTGTGCAACTTTCTAAGTGCTCTGTTCTTATCTTTACAAGCAAGAATAGAATATTGTGAAATTAAGCAGGTAACAAAAGAGAACTGAATTTAGACAATTATTCAAAGTACCTCAAATATTGCATAAAATGGACATAGCACAATCAGGGCCGGATTTACCACTACGCCCATTCGGGTGAATCGTATAGTCCGTGAAGCTCTTCATTATACAGTCTCCTCCATTCTCCGGTTATCTCGTCGCGTTTCGGCCCGTATATCTTTCTCAAACCCTTATTTTCGAACACACGTAACTTATGTTCATCTGCTAAAGTTGTACTCTAACTTCCGCAACCGTAAAGTATTATCGGCAGAATAACAGTTCTGTATATTTTCAATTTCAACTTCCTTGATATTAATCGCAAGGTTGGAAGTTTCTGGACTGAATAGAAACATGCGTTCCCAGATACTAAGCGACTTTTCTATTTCTTCCGTCATCTCGTTTTTGCTTGTTACATATGCTCCCAAGTATTTAAATGTGTTTACTTTCTCTATGTAGGAATATTATTTATTTCTATGTTTACCTTTGTCCACATCAATAATAAGTTATAGTCAATGCTACATATTCATCATACCATCTACACCCCTGCCAATAGGCAACAGGTTCTTTATGTTGAAGCACTCTATATGCATGAAGAAGTTTTGCAAATGAGGAAAACCAAACTGTCTTTTCCTAACTCATCTTTTCGGGTCTGCAGTGGGGTACGTACGGTACCGTGCGTTCGAATCCTTCTGCCGACCGTCTTGATTAAAGTTTATCAGTTTCCTTCAGTTCCATCACATGAACGTCAGCATGGTACCGTGATTAAGACATCGTCCGCTGTCCTCCTATATCCTATCTCGGTCTAATGCAAAGATGGCTAAAGACAAAATTTCAAAACTATCCTAACCTATCTTTAATGATTTTAGAAACAAGCCTTATTTTTCTTCCTAACCTAACCTTATAGCGAATGAGTCAGTTCCTAGAGATTTTGCAACCTTAAACTTGCTAGTTTTAGGAGCGACGTATTCACGGGTAGACCGATATACGACTGATAGATACACAGCAGGGTTCGATTTTGATAACCTATATTTTTTTCCTACACGAAGAGAAGTGGTAAAAAGGATGAATCAATAAATATCAAATAGCGAGGAGAAAATGTTATGATTTTCTATTGCTGCTTATGAGAGTATCCCATGAAAGGAGCTACCAATATGGCGGCGAGTGAAAATAAAAAAGGAAATTTTGCAAATAACCACATTAACAGTTAAATAATTATTAGCTTCTGATTATTATTATTATTATTAACTAGTGAGAGGATGGAGGCGAGTAGTTTGTTAAATTCTGAAGATGGAAAAGGGAAAAGGACAGGAGGACGCTGGGGCGATGCCTAGGCGCCTAGACACATAAATCCGGCCATAAGCACAACGTAGAACGTTAGCTTCGTATTCGGGTTCTAACCTAGTGGCCGGCCATCCTGACAGAGAATTTTCTTTAGCCACACTACAATGACTACACTAATGCCTTGAACCTATACTCTGGTTAACTGTATTCCCACATCTTCTCTACTACACTATCACGGCCTGCCCCGAAGATGCCTGAAGAATAAAAATACAATTCAGTTCTATCAGATATATTGTCAAGATTGGTATGAAGGAAGCTATACCAGATTTAGTCTCAGTGAAAGCCCTGTTTATTCCTATAGACTGGCTAGCAAGTTATATTATTCTGGGTAGGGGAGACTGCTGTACCTTGAGCATAATGTAACTTGGAACACTATTGTCTTTCTGACTGCCTATACTATCTAGAGACACGGATTTGCTCCCCAGAGCACCAAGAATACGATGCCAAAAAGCTGCTAAGAATAGTAAAAAAAAAAAAAAAACAATCTCTGGAACAAACGAAAATACCCAGGAGGTGTGCAAATAATTCTCTCCTCGGAGAGGCTATTCTGAAGAAATGTGTGAATCTCACACATGAAGTATTGATTGATTCAAGCCAATCCAGGTCAAATCGAGTCAAGAAAGGATCGTTGGGTCAAGGTTGGATCACTGGGTAAATTGGTTTAAGATTAGATCATCGGATCGCAGGATTACAAAGTTAGTCTGGTCATCTGGATCATGACCGTGTCCTCGGGTGAATCGTGTAATTTGGGTCAACTTCTGAACCGGGTTACTGCGTCTGTCAGGTTATCGGGTCAAGTTTCAGGCCGGGTCTCCGAGTCACCAAAAAGTGGCCCGGTTTCAGCTCTGACATTAATACATTTCTAAGCATATTATGACAGTATGTTCTTTATTTTGTTGCAGAAATACGAGATGCCAAGAAGGAAACCAGGAAATAAAAGAACACCCATTGGCCCAGATGCAATAAAATGAAAGAGCAGTGAGTGCCCAGTCTGGGAAAGGTATTTCGCTCCGTTAGGCATGTAAAGGGATCAAAGTCTCTCGAGCCACTTTATCTAGATATCTGAAATCCTTTAAGGAATCATGGAAGGAAATATTTCAGTATTCTGTTAGATATGATGTTAATAGGTTGTTTAGTCTGAAAGAAGAGGAGAGAATAGCTGCGGATTTAATAAAAACTTGAAACTTGGTAAATTTGATATTTTTTTTATATGGGCCAGTCTAGTAACTTTGGACTTCGGACCGTCACGATTCGCCCTTTGGCCACTCTAAAATCAACACCCATGCCCCTGCCGAGACTGAAACCAGGGACCATCGAGTCACTGACCTACCGCCGTAGGTCGCACGGCTACCCGGACGGCGCGTATTTAATAAATGTGGCGAGACTGAACTTTAGACTCACCAAAAGGGCATTCGAAAACTAGCCTATAAATATGCTCACGATAACAAGAAATGGTACCCGAAGACTTGAAACAATGGAGAAAGGTTTATGAAATGCCACAGAGAAAATATTTACATGTTTCAAGGTACAACAGGGCTGTGTTCCAAGGTACATTAGCGTTTGTACCGTGGAAAACTTTGCTAGGAATTTTTCAAAGAGAAAAAAAAAAACATCGTTTAAGAAAGCAAGCAGAAGCGAAACTCTAACGCAGTTTCACTCAGAAAATCTCGAAGTTTAAGAGCACAGGCATCGAATTGAAAAAATAAATGCCCCTAAAATTATAATTGTGTAAATATAAATAGTGTTCCATGGTACAGCAGTCTTCCCTATAATTTATTTTGTTGAACCTGCAGATGATCAGCTTGAATTGTGCACGTTTCTATTAGTATGCAAACAAGGTATTTGTGTAAAAGGAATTAAAACCTACGTAAATTCATTTGTACTATACACTCAGATTCATTTAAAATGCCCGATGGAAAAGAAATTCCAAGTCGAACAAGTTGCACTACCTGGCAACAGTAACCTCGTATTTTGGTGCATATTGAAAATAACGAATTTACAGAATCAAATCGCAATAGATATTGTTTCGGCGTTGAAAGTTCGTCCTTGTGCAACTTCTTGGAGTTCCTATGGATTCTTAGACATTTCATAGTTCAAAACAATTAAAAGTATAACTGGTCCATACAAGTTTTCTTAACCCAGAGGAGCAATCCAAGTTCACTCGTGAAGACAAATCTTATTCTTTTTCTGCATTTTAGTTGCACTCGTTAAATAAGTCAAAATGTAAAACGTACCAAATAAACAAAAGAAAATGTTAGTTAATATTCCCTGATGTAGGTAGGTAGAGGAAAAATTAATATGTACTGTACAAGTTCTGAGAGTGAACTTCTAAAAAATCGTGATCTGCACACTATTCGCTTTTACACTCGTGTAAGAGGGCGTCACGGTTGTGTTTCTTGCAGAAATGAAATGAAAGGTGGCAGATAGGTTAAATATCCTTTTCTTGCGCCAGGAATCGCTACTGGTCACGAAATGATCAAAAGTACAATGCAGGATGCATCATGCGTGTTTTCAAACTTCCCCTTTGTTAGTGCACCTGAATGGAACAAAAGTGTCAGTAACGTTATCTTAATAAGACAAGTCAAATACTTTTGCTAAATCACGACGGTTAAGAATACAATTATCAAGTTGAGAAATATATAGAGTAATAACAATGTTTCGCTAACTAATTATGCTACTGAAATTACAAAGTATTAGCGACAAAACGAAATTTATATTTCACTTTAGTCACACTGAAAAAAATAATGCACTTTATAGTTTTTGTATTCATCTTTCCTGACATTTTCTCAGTTTCTAGCTAAAGAACTGTAAGTAATATGGTACAAGAAGTGTAAGGAGATTATCATGTCGTTTTCAAAGCAAATTTTAAAAGCTTTCTGCGCACTTACTTAGTTTTCTTTTTTTCTTTTTCTTTATTTTCTTTTATCTCTATTTTTCTTTTTTGTAAACAACAAGAGTGTCCATTAGATGGAGGTTCTAGCTAGCCCCTGACAGAAAATCTGAACGACAGTAGCACTCCTGGTCTCAGGATACTATTTGGTAAACAATTCATCTGCACATTTTGGTTATTATATGTGGTAATAAACAATGGATCTCCCAGTTCCAAATTGAATTTATATATAGCGAGGAAAGTAGCGAATTTATTCTATTCTTCGTAGCCCACTTAATTAAAACAATAGGCTAACACTAAAGAGACCCAGGTTCTATTGCAGCTAACGCCAACTTCTTTATTTCCTTCCTAAACGACCAAAAAATGATCACTGATACACTTTAACTTTTGTAAAATAAAGAAACATTTAACCGCTGCGATTTTACCAACAACTGCAAAGACTCCAGACCCTCGATAGCATCTCAAACACATAAAAATTCATTTTATGTAAAAAAAAACAGGTTGGAAACACTGACAACTGGGGTGATTAAGAACGGTAATTCCCACAGTATTTTAATATTATTTCGAATAATGTTTATGCCAAGTTTCGTACGGATACATTTAACAGTATAGAAGCAATTTCATAAACTGAATATTAAATTATTAATGCGGTTGGCAGTACTGATAACTGCAACGCCTCTCAAGATGGTGGCTCTAAGCTAGTTTAGCTGTCCTTTTATACGACACCTCAACCACGTATCTACATCTTGCGGGTCAAGATATTTTTACACTGGTTGGCAACCCTGAAAACTGGAGTGTTTGAGGACGCGCACACCCAAAGTATTTTAAAATTATTTCGAATAAAAAATCAAATTTTAAAGAAAATAGGTTGGTAATAAAATAGGTTGAGGTGCTGGGGGACGGGACGGAGACGCCAACAGTATTTTTCTATTGTGTCGATTAATGTGTATACTAAGTTTGGTGCAGACAGCTCGAACTGATGGAAGAAATTTGAAAAAGTTAAAAATTTAAAAATAGTTTGGCAACACTGACATACTGCATCAATCAAAATGGTTTGGGTGAGTTTGACTTCGTCTTACCGAGACTTTTCCAACGACACCTCAACCACCTTCGCAACCCTAGTAATTCCCGACTTGAAAGCTACGAACGGACGGACAAAGCAAGAATATAAGCTTTCTATCAAGGGATCTAAAAAATGTACAAAAAAGTTCAAATAACAATCGCCTAGATGAAGAAAAAATATACAAAAAGTGTTCAAAACTTCGCTTATTGACATGACCAAAAGACGCTTTCAAAATGTGAAAAGTGCACTTTGCACACAGTGTATAAAACAATCAAATTAAGATAAAATGTCACTGTGAAAGTAAAAAAAAAAGATTAAAAAAAAACGTTTTTTTAAGATGGACTAAAAAGTAAAAAAACAATAAATTGAATTAATCTTATGAATCGGAAAATAAAAGCGTGGGTGCTCTTAGATATTCTGATAAGGTAAGCAAGACCACCAACGCTTTTATTTTCCGATTCATAAGATTAATTCAATTTATTGTGTGTGGTTTTTTTTTACTTTTTAGTCCATCTTAAAAGATCGTGTTTTTAAAAAATCCTTTTTTAATTATTTTTATGTATAATAGATGAATAGTAAACTCCCTGTAAGATATGCAACCCAAAATACACACAATAGATGCGGTGTTACATGCATTTAAGGATAATTTCCAATTATTTAATTAATTAATTAATTACAGTTATTATTCTGTTACAGTTAATTATTATTACAGTATTATTCTGTCGTATATCTAATGATTGAAAATTGTATTGTCATCGGAAGCAAGCAAGTTTACAAAATTTCAAAGAAATCGGAAGATGCGAAGTGAGTTAAAAATCAATTACAAGGTTTGTACCAGAGATGATTACAAGGCACGTTAACATAAAGCGTGTAAAAATAATCCTCAACTACTGAAATGATAGTACGGAGAGTTAACATTATTAAATGTTAACGTAATCAAATCCATCTAAACAAGGTTTATCTATAGTATATGCCATGTATCTAGAACACTAGCAAACCACAAATAATAAACGGTTATAGTCTGCTTCTCAGTTCCTGAATAATTCAGCTTATTCACAAGTGTCTTACACATTACTAAAAATCAATGCTTACAGCTACAGTTATCTTAATGTAGTCAAACTGGTAAATCATTTACGCTTATCCTAAATTCTCCCATATTCAACCAGTATTAGGATGATCATCAAATTCTTTAGCAACTAGCTTTTCCCTGAGTACGAACAAAATCAAAATCCGTCTTATGCACGAGATTTTTCATCTGTTCTTTCTTATTCCCTTTTAAACATTATCCAGGTAGTCATTGCACAAAACACAAATAATAGTTAGGCATAGTATTCCTCCATTATGAGTCGCCGTGGCTCATATGGCAGTGCGTCTGACTACGAATCGGGTAGAAATCCCGACCAGGGCGATGGATACTTTTCTCGCAGTGTTCCCATGCCTGGGGCTCTGAGGTGCACTCAGCCTCCTATCAACTTGAGTACCAGAGTGTCCTCGGTATTCCTGGGCAGCTTGGGAAGGTAAAGGCGATCGAATGTGAGACTGACCATCCCACCTCAGTTCGTGCCGTAGGTCGAGAATATGTGGAGCGCTACCTCCACATTTCCCATGCACCGTTCACGGCGCGTGCGTATCGCACAGGGGGGTAGCATTAACTTACCGTTCCTCCATTGGTTACTGACTACCATCCTCATGTTATATGTATTCCTCGAATACGCCTCTAACTATTCCTGCATCGTGTAATTTTTAGTGGTTGCTCAAACCAACAAAAAGCTTTTGCTAAAGGCCCTTAATAATTCCCGCATAAGCTAATCAACCATGGCTGTTATTTGTAAGAAGATCGTAGTTACGCCATTGTTATGCAAAGTGAAACAATGATTGCGAATCAAGCACAGAGTATGCTTTTATTTCTACTTTGAATAAATATATATACATATAATCTGAAAATATGTCCAGTTGTTACTTACACAAATCTGCATGGGCGCGTCATGTGATTGTACATATATTTGTAAGTCAGCAAATCTGTACAATGTTTCAATATATTTATTTTTGAAATAAGAACTATTAGTTATAAACATACGACAAAACTTTTGTCCACAGCTGTACATTGGGAAAAAAATCTGTGAGAAAGACTATCAAGGAAAAACGAAATATTTTTAAAAAATCGTCAAATCAAATTAAATCAAAGAAAATGCATCTTACAACATTTCTACTTAAAACCCGTACTCAGATCCATTTAATCATATACTTCCATCACTTATTGCATCAAATACATTACTAGAACTATTGGAGTCATAACCATGAAGCCTGTTCATCATAGATTCACAAACAAGTAAATAATGTAACTACAGTATGTCCGTCGAACGCTTTCTGGAATAGCAGCTTGCAAAACTTGTTAGCCAGATTGCTTCCGCTGGCCTGTAGTGTAGAAACATACTAGAAAAACACTTTGTAGTGTTACAAATTACAGTACAGAGAATTGCAAAATGTGAGCGGTGGACTAATAGCTTAAAGTACTCTGAGTTATTACAGATGTCATAGGATTTTAAAAATCATCTTTGCTATGCAAAACAAACAAAATGTTTTGCTTGTCTCACGTAAAAAAAAAAAGTCTTGGGACTCTTTTGCTCCAACTGAACATTATTTTAATCTAGTTTCACTATTGGTAGCATCTCAAATCTAACTGTTATTGAGAGTTGAGACTGTCATCTGGCACGGAACGGTGAGAAAAATCTGGAACAGTTTTCACGAAAAAAAAAAAAAAAACGAAACAAGAACAACCCACAATTTTATCACTTTAAGGTTAAACTGCATGACTTCTATTGCTTGCAATAACAAAATTAGTATCACGAACACAAACATTTTGAAGACAAAGTACCCACAAGGTAGTTATGCTTCGCAAACAAACCATCATCCGTGCGTTAACGCATGCCTACGCAATTAGCAGCCACGCAAATGAGCTGCAAGACATTCCAAATGACGAGAAAGATAGTCGTGAGAATAAATATTTTCATTCGTTTTCTTCTTTTGCCTTTGTACCGTTATTCGCAAAGAAGATTCCACCGAAAGGATGTGTCAAAGGTTTGGGAAATGTCATTATGGTATTCTACTGTTATGTGGGTGATCTGCACCTCCTATCTTTTCCCAGAAAGCTCTTCTCCGTTACACTGCAACGCCTTAATGGTCAACGCAGAAAAATCTATTAGTTGAAATAGAAGCTTCCTTGAGTAAAAGGAGTTCGCCTCATTTGCGAGTATCACGATTCTACTTTCGCACTTTCCTTGTTCATTCTGCGTTCACAGAGAAAAGGTTTACTCCATCGTTTACTCGCAATTGTTCCTGAATAATACAAAATGCAAAGTCTAGTAGTAATGAATAAACCTGAAACCGAGCGGGATAACCAGCGGAAGCGGGCTTGCTTCATAACCGGGAGATCCTCGGATCAAACCCGACATTGTCCATCGTGACAGTCGTTTTCCAAGGTTTTCCTGTTAACCAGTCAATTCCGGAAAGGAACTCTGAACAAAGACCACACCTTCTCCTTTGGCCATTGCTATCTAATAGAGAGTGAAAAGTTATTGTCTAAACAGCCTAGAAGATTTAGTTACTGCATAACCAATACAAGTTTCAATTCGAATACTATCCACATGTCTACCTAACTTTTACAGGGAGAAAAACGTTTCACAAACAAAAAACACATGAAGAAGATATTTCAATGGAAAACAGTTGGATCTAGTAACATCAAACTATATAAGCTACATCTACAGTCTTTATCGATTTACACCTACTAACAATAACAACAATATTCCGTGTAAAAACAAAATATGTAAATCCACACCGGCATGTAATCGTATGCACTTTTCATATCATATGATATATTTTATATCATATTTTAAAACCTTTCTAATTTCATGAAAGCCCACTAACGAATAGATCTGGTTTCGAATCACCTATAAACTTACTTATTTTCTATTTGTCTTGCCAGAGGAACTGGCAACAGAATATGAATTTTCTGTTTGGTAATAAATGATTTAGTAGTGGGAAATCAGCGTGTATAAAACTTCTTTCATTTCTTATTTCAGCAGAAAAGCAATTGCAAAATTACATGACAAAACAGTGTGATTATCAACGTTCATTTTGATATATTTTATGACATGTGAAGTTGATATACAGAAATTCCAAGATCTATCATGATTTTCCCTCCTCACATGAAACTGGAACAGGAAAACGCACGAAGTGATGTATGCTTGTGAAACTTGATTCGTATATACGAAATATCGAAACACATATCTTCGTTTTTGTGGAAAAAGGTTTGTACATTATGGACCTCCTGAGAGATTAAAAATTCGAATATTACTATGTATACATTGTCTCGATGAAGTGTCAAGAGCGGTGGTTAATCACACACACAAAAAAAAGTCATTTGAAGAAATTTCGTAAGCATTGTTACAAATGAAGTAATAGTGACAAGTAATGACATAAGCCTTGTCGGTTTAGCAAATCGCAATGACATGTTGTCCTAGATAATGTACCTAAACGAAGTTTATGATTGAGAAGAGCAGCCGGAAGGAGATTCATCTGCTTGTCTCCCGCGCATTGCCAATTCCAATACAATAAAATAATTTTCTGAAAATCTCCTCTAAAATACACTCTTCAACCATAAATATTGCTCACATACATTCTTTGGGCATAACCTCGATTCTGATTTGTTAAGACGACCCGATACGACTTCCATTATTACTAGTCGAGATATTACGTCATTAATTGTAACGATGGTGCGCTAACTTTGAGCGACTGTAACTTTGTAACAACGAAAGTATAGAAATTTCGTGAAAGGAATTTTACCTTATTTTGATATGAAGAATCACCCAATATTTGTCGCATTATTTCAGTGACAAACTTTCATGTATATAAGTAAATAGACAATCCAGGAAAGCATATCTGATAGGTAATACAGGAGTGACAGTCTTAGTTGAGTTATGTGTTTTCTGACATCGTTTCCGAATTTTTAAGAAAATTGAACAGTTTTACTTTTACTTTTTTTTTTATGGCTGCATTTGCTTTCGCTTGTGTTTGATGCATGGTTACTGGTTAGTTTTCAAAGAATATTCTATGGTGAAAATCCGTTTGTACATGTCGAACAGAAGACGAGGTAACATTCCTGCAATCTAGCTATATTATCGAGAGGTTAGATCTGAAACTGTGGGATGGAGTGAAAATATTTAAACTTATATTTCTGTAATGCCTAAGAAGACACGTTTCTTTCCTCCCTTGAACAAACGTCCCGCGTCACAAATTTTAAAGTATTCGTATCTTCGATAAAATACAAGGAGTTGAAATATTTCCTACGTTTTGATCCTACCAATATGTGATAGCTGTCTTCATTCAGATAGTCAATATGCGGAGAGCATCACGACACACTTCTATCACTTTAATTGCAGGGTTTGATTTAAATTATCGTACGATACTTGGTTCTTCACCGGAAAAAAGAAACTAACAAGATCATTTTATCATGCTTGAAAATTTCTTCGTTTATCTTTCCATTTATCAGTTTAAACATTTCTTCATCAACATTCAACTTTTCAAGCACCCAAAGTAATTTTGGTTGAAACAACCTCCAAACAGACCAAGGTTCGTGAGAACAAGAACAAAAATAAAATATCCAAATGATGCATCTGAAATTTACTTTTCCTTCTTATGAACGGTTAATTTTCTTTTCTCTCCTTCATTTTCTTATAGTACTTTTTGTGGCGGAAGAAAAGGAATAAGTCGTGTTCATAAACACAGATTTCCATTCATCCCTCATCCCGCGATTTCAACTTTACCCTCAGAAAAAATCAACTCGATCTGTGTGTTCCGGACCATCGGCCAGGTGTAACGGCTCATTAGCCATTGCAGTAACCGTCAGCCGAAACTCTCCTCGCTGGTATCATCTATTCCACCGCCCCTTTTCTCAATCTTTCTCATCCCTTGTCCACAGACTACTCAAACATTCACGGTCCAGCTACACAGCTCCTAAACTATTACATCATCAAGACGAAACGAAGGAAAAAAAGATGTCAAATTGATGAAACCGTAGAGTTTCTTAATTTGCAATATCTGGATTGCTGCTTTTCAAGATAGAAGACGTGAAGAAGACCGTTAGCAAAAGGGGGAATTTGAAAGCAACAGGAAGTGTTGCAATCATAATTGCGAAAGGATCTAACAGTGAACGGAAATTTATTTTAGCATTAAATATTTTTTTCACCCTTGAGAAGGATGTGTTATATGCCTAAAACAATCGTTATAATAAGGACTTGGTATCAATGAAATACAACTTTTGGTTCCTCGTTGCAAACCACATAAGATATATTCAATAAGAATTGACACAAGCCATAAGGCACCAAAGGTGAGTTATTATAATAACAGCTAATGTCTTGCTATAATGCGTATGTAACAAGACCTGTAATATATTAATGATGATGATGGAGGTTTGCCATTAACTTTCATCGTAGGGAGATGACGTCCCAAGGACAGGATCTACAGTTTGAAACGGATTCGAGATCACTATGTTCATTATCTTCCCACCGGGAACCAAACCCGGGATCACCTTGATTACAAGACGAAAAAAAAAAAACAATTCATTGGGTAAAATGTATTACACTAAGTCTAGGAAAGTAGGCGTAAGTTTCAAAACGGGCGCACGTTCGACGACAAAGGGAAAATGGCGTTCAAAGCTTTAGATCCCATGATATAGCGGAGCTACAGCAAAAGGAATTTTATAATCCCGCTTATGTTGTCTTTCCGTCTGTCTGTGTCCAGAAATTAAATCTCAGGAACTACAAGGTGAAGAGAGATGCTTGAGGTGTTGGAAAGGTTTTGGCTACACTAGCTCAAAGCCGCCGTAACCGTTTTGATTGGTGCAATAGTTCAGTGTTGCCAACCCATTTTTAAATATCAATTGTTCATACTGTTTCCTTTCAGTCAGACCTAGCTGCGCCAAACTTGGTATAAACATCGACGCAATACAAAACACTGAGGGGGGGGGGGGATCTACGTCCCGAGCACCTCCTTGCCAGTGTTGCCAACCTATTTTCTATATGATTTAAAATTGCTTCCATTACTTTAGACATAGCAGCGCCAACCTTGGCATAACCATTATTCGACACAATAGAAAAATATTGTGGGTTTACCCGTACCTCCGCAATGTAGTTGTCAGTATTGTCAACCTAACTAACTAACTCTATGGCTTATGGAACTCGCAAGTTCATCGCCGCAGTAACAAACGTTTGCCATTCGATTCGATTCTGGGCAACATCAAGCCAATTTTCATCACGAACACCTACTTCTCGAAGATCTCTTCTAATATTGTCCTCCCCACGACGTCTCAGTCTTCCCAATGGCCTCTTTCCATCCGGACTTCCAACCAGGATAGAATATAATCTTCGTTTTCCCCCCATCCGAGCTACATGACCTGCCCACCTTAGTGGTCGCGATTTCATTATTCTTACATCTGCTGAATCGTACAGTCCGTGGAGTTCTTATTTTATAAAAAATAATGTTTGCGTGGCTAAAATGCTATCAAGGTATCGGAAGCCTTCGCGATTGTTAGTAGAATCGCAGCTGAACTTGTTTAGGTATTATCCCGACATTCACCTGATGATGTTAAGAAAATCCCTAGAACACCAAAGTTACGGTGGTCGTCAGCAGGACTCGAAACCGCGGTCCTGATCAAAGGTTTGCAACCGTAACAACTAGCTTAAGGGGCTTATGCATGAATTACTCTAGTTCGCAAAATGACACAAACTTCGTTTTCAACTATATTAACGTTGTGTATGCATGAAATTTTACGGCTCAGCTACCTGTGGAGCAACAACTGATAACTTTATCTAATACCGAGTGTACGTTTCAAGGCTAGTAAGGCGCCATATAACAAACCTAAAATTTTTGTGTGAAACCTACACAATCTGTTTAAGATTTATCAACAACTTGATGTATACGGACAATTAAAAGTTTCACATCAACAACAGTAATGCAATTAGCAAATAATCACTATAAGATCAAGCAGTAGGTCAAGAAAATACTCTTCTTGTAGCATTAAAAGAGAAGAAAAAAAAATGAAAAGGACGGGAGGAGCTAATTATATACTTGTTAATTCTGAAAAGATCTGAGATAATTCTATTCTTTTTATATATACAGACTAATTAAAACTAGTGTACAGGGAAATAACAAGAAACTTGCATCACGAAATTTACATTATCGTGAAAACAGAAGAATATCTAGTAAATGACATGTTTAAAAGTTGTTAACACCTCGGTCATTGTTCGAAAGTTACAAAACAACTTGAGTTAAACACGCCAACGATGTTAAGAACTGCTATTTTCTACTAAAATTCTTGAAACAAGTTATTGTCAGGTCATTTGGGGAAAAGTTCCAAAGATGTCAGCTAAAACAAGAGGTGGAAACCTCCGCTTTTATTTCAATCAAGTATCTGGCAATAGTGTTATTTATTTTCATTTATTCTCATTTTTCTACGTTCTAATTTTTTGTAAATATCCAAAATTATATGGATTTTATAAAACGAGAAACAAATTTCGGGTGGCTACAGACTCCCTAAATACGTCCCTGGCGAGGATTGCTGCGGTGTGTGAGGTGACGATACCACTCGACAGCGTTTCAATCCAGGACGAAAGTGAAGCAGAAGCGACACTTCTGTTTGAACGAATCATAAAAAATACAAATTTGTACACTTCGACCATTATTCCAGCCCCTATCTCGGTATCTTGCAGTTAATGTGGGCATCTATTTATTTATTTTTGTATATTACATCTGTACATGACGTAGATTCTCCTAGCAAAATTTCGGGTTAGCTTTCGATATGATCTCGTTGACGGTCTCCTTGTTAGCTTTAAACTTTTAAAATTGCCAGTTCGTCTCTTGAACGACGATTTATGATCATGCGTAAAATAAAAACTGATCATAACCAAGGACAGAATGAATTAGAAAACTGAAATTTATTTTCAGGAGTTTTCAATAGACTTTATTTGATATGCAACATGACATCCTCCTTTACTTTCAAGAAACAAATTTAGAAAATTCACTGCGTGGCTGATACAGTAGAGAAATTACATTTTTTTTTTCAATTATGGAAGTGCCCCTGTGATTAGCATATTGTCCTTTAAAATTAATACGCTTAATTTGAAAGGGATAAAGTATAACTATTATTTTTAAATATTTAATCCTTTATGCTTATATAAATATTTCATTTAAAAAAATAGTAACCTCTTAATATTAGGGCAATTAAAAATTATCACAACATAACTTCCAATTTCAGTTGTTTTGATTCTTTGCTTTCTCTGTTCGCGATGCAAAATTTCTCCCCTCACTTTTGGTGATCGGTGTCACCTGTTACGCCTCTGTAAGACCTAATGCCCCTTATGTTGGTGAACATAATGGGCATATATATATATATATATAATTCACCTTATCTTGAAAATCTGTTGACGTTACACAGATTTGTACATCGTCAGCCTAATGCAAGTATATACTTGGGGCAGAAGTGTGCCAGTGATTAGAGAATACTTTAACGTCGGATTTACATAACTTTAGCAAAAGAGAAAGAACATACTGTTCTATTTTCTGGTACCAGTTAACCGTAAATAATACAACTTTTAAGAAAATTTTATCTCTTCTTCTTTTACGTTCTGAACAATTACGATAAGAATTTTTCTCCTTTGATACATGCTAAAAAAGTTATAAAGTACGGTTATACGTAATATATAATCAAATATTCCTTTCAAAATGTGATCAATTAAATAAATGAGAAAAGTATTCCTATTAAATATGTAGAGAGAAAACCTGAAACAAACAAGTGCACTGAAAGATTATCGATCATCAAAATGCTTAGGTGCATCACATTCGATCCACTCTTCTGATGCATCATTTCATAAGCTCAGAAACGGGTCTTGTTTCGCAATTACATTTTCTTATGAAATTAGGTGCATGATTTTTAAATTTATTTATGCGCCTTTGGCATATTTAGCTCAGGCCGGGATAAGGTAGGTACCGGCCAGGGCCTTACTTAAAACACAATTCCGGCATTAATCTTGTGAAACTAGGAAATCCCTGGAAAACCTGAGTCAGGATAATTGGTCGCGGGTTTCGAACCCGCGTACTTACCCATTACCGGCCCGAAGTCGGCGGCGTTATCGCGTGGACCAGGCGCATGCTGAGAGACACTTTGGCATATCAGCAACTTTTTACATTATGCATTTAAGCACTTTGTCTGGGAGACAAGTTTATATGTATTTAATTTTCTATCTACATTGTCATGAGCTTCATACAAATTCTGTTTTCTGTTTCTTCAAAACAGATAATGAGGTTGAACCAAAAACGCATTAAATCCTTAAATACAATTAACTTCAATTCGAAAATAATCATACATGGTACACCGCCTAATGCTAAGTTTCACAGCACTAAGGATTAAGAAAAAGCAGCAGCACTAAATTTCAGCTTTATCTACTGATTAGGAGCAGTTTCGTGAAAATGGTATGAACTCTGATTCTTTCCACAACACTATCAGTTATTGGGATGAAGTTTGAGTTTAAAACAATGCGAAACAAGTCTCATTACGATGATCAGCAGGACAGAGAAACCTCTCCGAAGGGGTATTTTCTATCTTTAACGGGGGAATCAGATTAGGCTCTATATGTTATTAGTTTTATTACTAGTTCTTGTTAACTTCTCCTTTTTTTGTTGTTATTGCTTCTTTTTCGCACAGGGACACCCTCCCGGTCACCCCTCTGAAAGAAACATTGTTGCTCGGATATTTGAAGAAGTCACTATACATCGAGGTAACTAATGGGATTCATGGTAGTTCCACTGATAACACTAAGAAATGTTACTTCAATAGTTATTTACTCCAACACAGAGTCTCGAAAACTTAGGATTGATAAGAATCTGACCTTACGCTACATGTTCCATTTTCCTAATCTTACGATCATCCAAACATTGTCTATTATCAATAACGAGATTATCCCAATTCATTCACTAGCCTAACCTCATAAGGATGTATATTTCTACGCAAGGTGAGAATGCAAATAAGCCGAGCAGACAATTCAGTCGGATCCGGCTTGGGTATCTAGTATTCTGCATGATCTTCATGTTCTTAAGTAACTGTCCAATTGTTAAAGACTTTTACTCCATGTGTAGTGCCATGGAAGAACAGTTTCATATTTTCTATTCATTTATTTAATAAACTCTAAATGCAAGGCAACACAACCAAGGTAAAGCTTTGGGAAGAAATCGGTCCTGACCATTTGCCTAGTGCGACCGAAGGAATTCAGGTAAAAAAATTTAGTCACGAGGAAGATTTGCTGGACGTGAACACATGATGTTCAGAATACGAAGCCAATATTCTACCAACTGAGCTAAGACGCTACATAATTTTCTTTTCGTTTCTTTCCATTTTGGGGTCCAACTAAACTCAAACAAAATCCCGGAAAAACAAACTTTTGTTTTGTTTAGAGGTCAAAGAATAATACACGTGGAGCTCATATTTTTTCTTGTGTGGTATGTGTTTTATTTTTATTTTTTTAAATTATTATTATAACTTGGGATCAAATTGATAAATATGACCTACTACCGGTGACTGTTATCCTTACATAACGAATTTCATTCTTTCCACAATCTGTAAATACAAACTGTTAAAAGGAATCAACTTGGATCATGCAACAGGGAATAAGAAAATATGGTCCAAATATTAGTCACGATTTGCTGTCAACAAGGTTTTAATCTGGAACATCCTCTCTGCAGCAACATGTTGCTTCTGAATTATCTCTCTCGATAGCTTTCTTTACACCTTAGCACAACCACAGAGAACAAGGAAGAAGTTCAATGACATAACAGTGTACGTAGAAAATAATTACTACGACTTAAAAAAGGTTTTATAACTTTTTCCTATTACATTAGCTCAACTTCATTGCTTTCGGCAATCACACTTAACGCTTCGTGATGAAGACTATAGCAACAGCATTCGATGTTACACAGCACGTGGGACCATAGCAGAAGGGAGTGGGTAATCCTAGCGGGTAATGTACCGTTTCTTTCCAGATTTTTGTGGATTTCAGATCGGGACGCCTGGTTGCGCATTGGATGGATGGTGTGCACGAGCGATTGTTGTGGGAGAAATTGAAACCTCTTCCCGATGTGAGATGCATTTCCACAGAAGAGCAAAACAGTTTGTTCCTCCGTTAGAGTAGCAAACAAGGAGTCGCCATGAACACGACACTGCCATGTCAGTGAAACGGTTTAAAAGAGAAGAAAACTCGTGGGAAATGCACTACCTTCAACAATGCATGTATATGGATAAAAACTGCCATCCGAGTCGAATATCAGCAAAGGTAGGATAATAAAGGTGAAACAAGTGAAAAGCTGAAACTATCTAGATGGACGTGCTCTCAATCACTCGCTCGCAAATGCATCCTGTACAGGTTCTTCTATTCACCTGTCAAAATTATTAATGCAAATACTAGTGCGATAGAATTACCACTGAACCAAGAATAAATTGGAACAAAAACGTCTCCTACGTTACATGAACAATAACACCCCAGACTGCAACATACTCAAAATTCGACAAATTCCGATCACAGGTACACATATATTTCTGTAATTTTTAAAATGGCGGTTCCGGAAACATTTGGTCGTGGGATTTTAATTTACCTGAGTTAAAAACAGGGCTCGAAATGGAAATTTTTACAAAACGGAACGCATTACCTTCGTTAACAGGCTGGTTTTTTTTTCTATGATTACCATAGTGACGAGACGGAAGGTTCCAACTTCCAAGTATTCACGAACCGGAACGGCGTTACGGTCTTCCTCGGTCCATTTCGAGCACCGGTTAAAAGTCTGTTTAGGATTAATTTTCTTAACTTATTTTGAATCTTGTGTTATGTATTGCATGGCTTCTCTTGGTCCAAAGAAATGTTGTTATACGATACCCGCCCCCAAAATTGGCAGCCTTAACACCCAAAAATGGAGAACTGAGAAATGGAGGTTTATATAGTTGCTCATATGGGGTGGCAAATGAAAGGATTTTGCTGACTGAATATGAATTATTTTCTTCACAAAAGGATTTAGGGGTTTTAATTTATAGCAAAAATTAAACTACTTAGAAATCAAAATGGCAGCCATACTTGGTCGAAGATTGGTCGATAGCTTTTTCTTTTTAGTACAACGAATATGTACATTATATCTTGCAAAAATGGGGTATTTAAGATTTTTAGGCCTTTATCAAAAATCCAAGTTTTCGTCTTCGCGCGCCGCCATATTAAAAGGCCATCGAAAATTTCGAACCTATTTTTGTTTTCACGTGATATCTCTTAATCGTTTTGTTTTACGATAGCTACAATTTAAGCGCAGAATGGTTTTTCTGAGTCCAATGGTTTCCACGATACAGCTTTAAAAATTTTAGGAAGTTTTCGAGATTCGTTAAAAACACGCGTCAATAAGTTTTGATCACAAAATAGGCCTATCTCCTGATCGGTGAATTTTATGACAAAACCAATCATTTCGAATATTAAAGAAGCATAAATGTCCCACAATTTGAGCGCAGAATGGTTTTTCTTCAGTCTAATACTTTCCAAAATATAGAGCTTCAAAATTTAGGTAGTTTAAAAAAGCGAATACAAATAAGCAGTACCATAAATATATATATATATATATATATATATATATATACGTTACAAATAAAAACGAAAAACCTGAAATCACATAAAAACATAGTAACAGAAATATTTACAATTCTCGTCACTTAAAGGCCTGGGAATGGTCTCTCCAACTTTCACGCTCACTATCACATCCTCAAGCTGTTCAATTTTTTAATTATTATTTGGAGCATCCTCACTTAAACGCTCAATCGCTGATGGAATGTGGCCGTATTCTGTGTCATTATCGGTAACAACTATAGGCACATTTGTGCACGACTGTCCGACGCGGAAGTTGTATATCGATGAGCATAAAGCCCTGCTTTTCTGTACCGACACATACTACTGGAGCCACATTAAATAAATTCAAGAAAGGATTCAGGGCCTGGATCCTTTCTGTATTCTGAGGAGACCATTCGTTATAAATTAGCTTTAAAAAGGCCTTTGGTCAATTTTCGCCCAAAAGTGATTTTAGTTCTTAAACAGTTTTATTATGGGTACAAATTTGGAATCACTAAAATCCTTTTCTGAAGAAAATAATTCATACTCATGTTCAGTAGGAAAGATATTTTCATTTGATAATCGATATTATCTGCTTTATAAATTTCATTTTTCAGTCGCCCTTTTTCGGGACTTCAGGCCCCCAATTTTTTTGGTCAGTTTTCATATAATTATCGTTTCTTTGGGCCAAGACAAGTAATAGACTGCCGGGTCTGCAGCAACAGTAAGTTTTTAAAAGAAAAAAGCAGAAAAAAAGCCTTTTTCAAATTTTCGACCAGGAATGTCAGACATTTTGGTACAAACCCGTTTTATTTTTGGGAACATCGCTATAAATTTTAATTAGACTGTAAGGAATAAAAAAATATGTTGGTATGGTACCCAAGGAGAAGGGGTGTGCACATGGAGTCCACTGTCTCCCGGACTATAATGATCTGATGATATCTGCTTAAGCTGGTGAACTATTTGAGGGACATATTAGATTGGCATTTTCGGACAGTTCCCGTGAGAGAATCTGTCGGATATCGAGTATGTTATTTCAGAAGGCATACTGGGTGCAAGAATTTCTTTTGTCCCAGTTTGTTCTGGGTATCACACCATATTTCCCTATTTCTACTGGACTATACAGACAAGTATTTAAATACAGCTAAGAGTCCAAAGAAAACAGGATCAAAATTACAAGTAGAACTTTCACTAGTTGACAAACTGATTTTGTTAGCTTCATTAAACTATATACGATCCAAAATGTAATGTGCTTCCCTTAATAATTGATTTCTATTTGCTCTTATTACACTACAGTCCGATAGCTCTCCTTGAGTTCTAGCATATAGTGTTAAAATAAAATAATATGAACAGACTAACGCATTTATCGATATCAAAAATTGATAGTTATACCAAAGTTCTTGAATTATTAACTTGCCTTTATCATAATGGACTCCCTTCCATTCATTATGTGGCATGAAATAAAACTAAACTTGACTCTGGCTTTTCAGATGGATTTCGTTCAAAGGGGATGTCGCAAGGTTATTGCAGCAACTCTCCTTCGCCCCTTTACCTGACTTTCATAAAACTTTGTAAACTTTATTCTGTATGGGCAATTTTTAGTAACTTTGACTTCGGCCCGTCATGTTTATGAATGAATAATTATTATGAATTAGTTAAAATTCACATTCATGCCCCAGCCGGGATTCGAACGCGGGACCTTTGAGTTGCTGGCTTAGCGCCCCAACCTATACGAATACCAGGTCGGTACCTGACTTTCATGACCCAAGTCCGATACTCCTTCATTCAAGAAGCTTTCCAGTAGGCATCAGATACTGCTGAGTCAACATCGACATTGGGAGCTCCCACGGAGGATCGAACCCGGAACCCAAAGCAAGATTTCTGTTAATCGATACAGAGGAAATACAGGGTGTATCTTAATATGTGGGACGAACTTCACCGATTAATTCCTGACACCAAACCAAAAACATGGTTCCTATTTATTCCAGTTCGTTTCCGAGATACAGTGTTCCCAACTTGGAGCATGCCATCTACCCCTGACATTAAGGTAATTTACGATAACTCAGAAACGAGGCATGAAAAGAAAATAATGATTATCGAAGTAGATTTGTGTCAGCATGATTCATATCGGGACGCAAAAATTTCACGTTTTCGGATTATCAGTGTTCAATATCTTACATAAAAGTGTTTTTCTTAAATGGACGGTAAGTCAGTTTATTGAATATTTCCTATTCCGGAGTGAAGATGAACATCGCATTCGAAGCAAGGAATGTAGTGTTGCCAACTAAGGACAAGAGGTTAAATATAGAAAGTACAATAATTTGCGCGATATACTGAAATTTCAAAATGTATTATTGGCCTTTTGGCATCTAAGACTCAAGTCAGGAAAGAATGTAAGTAGTTTGGGTGCTGTTCACTTCACGAAAATGAAGCAACTAATCCCTTTATGCATGACCCTGGCAAGGCGTTATTTTCGATACTCTGTGCAAATTAACATGTTATTTCGGACATTTAACATCAAGTCTTATTCTAAGTTGTTAACACTGCACTCTTTGCTTTCAATGCGATGTTTATCATCACTTGGAGATAGCAAATATGTAATGAACTGACATACCGTACATTAAAAATAACTCATATAAGGTTGGCAACACTGATAACACGAAAACGTGAAATTTTGCCTCCCAATATGAACCATAGAAGGCCTACTGATACAAATGTACTCCCATAAACAACATTTTGCTCTCATGCTTAGTTTCTGATTTATCATGAATTATTTAATGTTAAGGGTGGATTGCATGCTCCAAGTTGGAAACACTATATCTTGACAACGAAGTGGAATAGGGCCCATGTTCATATGATTTTTTTGTTTTTTTTTGTTTTGGAGTCAAGAATTCGTCGGTGAAGTTTGTGCGACATATTAAAATACACCCTGTACACTGACAACTCAAGATGTTAAGGACGAAATTCATTTCTTTACATGGCGATGGGGACGTGTACTCACCTTGCAATCTGAAGTTTTAGGAATAAATTCCGGAACAATTTGCCCCAACAAGTCTTCCCTAATTTTCATTTGTAACAACAGATTAACGTTACACAGTAAAAAATAGCTGTGTTAATTCAACACAATGCGGTGTCCCAGCGTGACTACCACTTTTGTGTGTTAAATCAACACAACACATGGTGTTGATTTCGGTACTGGAAGAAAAAAAAGTTACGACTGCAGTTAGATTTGAACGTGGGTTGCTCAGTTAGAAGTCGAGCGTCTTGCCGACTTCGCTAAATCGTCAGGCGGAAAAAAAGCAGTAGATTGACACAATATAGAGGATAAAAGAAATGTTGCTGAATCCCAAACACAAGCAAAGTTCTCTCACGACTTATGCCATGATTTAGTTACTTTTCCATTGGTCAATTAGGGATCACAATCCCCATTAATTGAGAATATGTTCCATTTCTATGAAAGCAAGCGCAGCATTTGACATGTTGTTACGATAAGAAACCAGTAACGCTGCTTAAGTGTTTGACTGTCGCCATCTTGCTTGCGTTTATAGAAATAGAATACTCTCAATGAATGGAAATTCTGGTTGTCAATTGACAAATAGGAAGTGATTAAACCATGGGACAAGTCGTGCAAGTAACTTAATTTGTTTTGGAGGTTCAGCTACTCATATTTGATCCCATATACTGTTTAAATCTATAGTGTAGTCGTTTAATTCAAATGTTGTTCACTAAATATCGTTTGCATCTTAAAACTTTTCTGTCTGACGAGTTAGCGAAGTCTGTAAGACGCTTAACTTCTAACTGAGCAACCCATGTTCAAATCTCACTGCAGCCGTAACTTTATTTCTTCACAGTACCGAAATCAACACCGTGCGTTGTGTTGATTTAACACAGCTATTTTTTGCAGTGTACGTACTTAAAATGAAGACCACTGTTTCGTTCTTCATCTCCCTTCTTCACTAACGAAAATATGAAGTTAATGACAAAGTTAGCTTCTGTAAAAAAATAAACGAAAAAGTTCCAATAAATTACATGTTATTATACTGATTACGCTACGCACATCCCACTGAGCGCCTTTACGGTGCTATGCAATTACTACAGATATATATATTTTTTAGTATTTGTCCAAAATGAAACCACTCGTATACTATTTGTGAATAGAATCACTAAAAATACAATAGGAAAGCTAAGTCGACGAGGGAAGACTTATAAATTTCCAAGTCTCTTGGTAAAGAATCTAACACTGTTAGTATTGTGTCAAATGTATTCCCGCTCGATTTCCGTGCTAAGTTTGATATTTTTTTTTGCTGGAATTTATAGTTCAAGATGTGTAATTTTTTCATTCAATGTTTTTCCTATTTTTCAAGATGGCAACCAAAATGGCTACTTTCTGGGATTAGGGCAAAGCGAAAGTGTAATAATACATATATATTACCTAAAGGCTTCTACACCGTTTAACGTATACCTACTAAACTTTGCACGAATATTCTATGACAACGTAGAAAAATAACCCTGTGGCTCAATATTTCCCACAGGCACCCTATTCTCAGTGTTGCCACCTATACATAAAAGTGAAAATATGGGTGCATTTCTATACCGTTCTATGTATCTGCGCCAAACTTTGCGTGAGTATTCCTTAACACCCTAGGTAAGTGACTGTATGGTTTAACACTTCCCACAGATACCTAATTGTCAGTGTTGCCATCTATGCATAAAAGTGAAAATATGAATGTACTTCTATACTGTTCAACTTATTTGCACTAAACTTGTATGGTTATTCCTTCACACCCTGGGAAAATAACACCTCCCACAAGCACCCCATTGTCAGTGTTTCGTCAATATTTATGGACCGCAGCGATGTAAGTCTCACAATCTATTATCTTCTGTTCCAGGAAAATAAATCTGAAGCCGAAATAAGTTGTATATAATATTACCAGAAGCTGATACTTTTTATTTGTATGTTTTACTATATGCGTGTTTTACCCATATTTGGTCAATTTTGATACTTAAATAGTGTATGTGTAATATTTGTTTCAGGTCAGAGAAGGTACCTTTGAATCAATGAGACTAATTATAGAAGATTTCAACATGATGAATTTCATAATGTGTTTGAAAGGAAAAAAAACTTGTGTAACAAACCTGATAGAGATGCTCTACTGAAACTTAAAAGATTATGCTAATAAGCGAGCATGTTACAGAGAATCAGAATTTGCGCCCCTTTGTGGAAGAATCTCAAAAGTAACCGAAGAAGACTTTCTGCAGCAAACAGTATACCACAGTGCTTGTTACAAAAATGTCGTCCATAACCAAAAACTACAAAGAGCTGAAAAGAGATTCTTGGCTACACCTACTCCTGCCAAACGAAGGCGTCCCTCAACGTCTTCAAAGTGTGAAAATGAGAATCATAGTCGTGAAACTAAAAGATGTGCACCGCATGTCAGAGAAAAGCTGTGTGTTTTCAAATGTGAGGAGCGTGATAGAGGAGCACTGTTCTTTGTGTAAACAACTTATTTGGGCTTCAGATTTACTTCCTGGAACAGAATATAATAGATTAGGATATTTACATCGCTGCGATCCATAAATATTTACGCATCACTGACAATGGGGTGCTTGTGGGAGGTGTTGACCACATGAGGATTAAAATAGTAAACACGGCGGAAGTCGAAGAGCGTCTCGCGCTAGGAATTTGAGAGAGGAAAATGTAAAGATACATGACCGCACCTAACCTTACCTAACCTCCACTTTCCCATGGTCACTAATTTAAGATAATGTACGAAAAATGCAAAAAAGCAATTATTAATAATAAATACGAACATATGAAAATATATTTCGAAAAAAAAAAGAAAAAGTGTTGACCCAAGAGGGGTTTGAACCCAGGACCTTTCAGTCAAGAAGCGAACGTCTTGACCATTCGGCCACGAAGCCGAGTTAG
Source organism: Lepisma saccharinum (assembly GCA_022664845.1). Taxonomy (NCBI): domain Eukaryota; kingdom Metazoa; phylum Arthropoda; class Insecta; order Zygentoma; family Lepismatidae; genus Lepisma; species Lepisma saccharinum. Next base: position 19,433 of record JAGDQP010003817.1, on the reverse strand, counting down.
GAAATCTCGGTTTCGTCGTTGTATTTACAGTGGGTAGCGTCAGAGTCTGTCAGTATGACGTCGTAGGTGACGACGACTTCCGTCGTGTTTACTATCTTAATCCTCACTAGCGTTGACCGCACAGTCACTTTTCTAGGATGTTAAGGAATACTCACGCAAAGTTTGGCGCGGATAAGTAGAACGGTATAGAAATGCACCCATATTTTCACTTCTATGTATAGGTGGCAACAATAGGGTGCCTGTGGGAGGTATTGAGCCAAAGGGTTATTTTTCTACGTTGTCATAGAATATTCGTGCAAAGTTTAGTAGGTATACGTTACCGGTGTAGAAGCCTTTCAGTAATATGTATGTATTATTTCACTTTCGCTTGCCCTAATCCCAGAAAGTAGCCATTTTGGGCGCCATCTTGAAAACTAGGAAAAACGCTGAATGGAAAATTGGCACCCTACAATTTGAAAGTCTACACATCTTGAACCATAAATTTGAGCAAAAAATCAAACTTAGCACTAACATCGAGCGGGAGCCATTATGTATGACATTAGACACCCCACTATGTTATTCAGTCTGCGGTTAAAAAGTACAGTTAGAAAAATATTGAGTGAAAACTATGTTGATTATTTTCTTCGATAACAAGAGTAAAATACATCGAGAATAGTGTCAAACAGTTTTTGAGGAAGTGTTGAAAAGGTTGTGTTATTTAAAATGCGAAATGTTTGTCTATAAAATTGGTTACTGTTGTAGGATAACGCACCCCACAAGTATGTTAATAAAACGTACATGAAACATACCTAGCTATCAAAACCCTCACAGCCCTCAAATCTGCACGGTATCTACTATTCATTCCCCAAAACCAAAAAAGGAACACGAAAGAGAAAATCCGAGATCCAATATCTCGACAACTGAAAGCAGTTCAAGAAGATTTCCAGAGGTGTTTTCAAAACTCATACTCAAATCCCAGTAGCATATATAAGTGTTTTTAACGTTGATTTTAGGTTCATTTCGTTGATTAACTGTTATCGGTTCAAAAAAAAAACTACGTTTATTTTTTCAACCATATTTCAACAAAGACGTCATTGAGTTGATAAGACGATAATACAACGTGTATTCAATATGTTATTTTCAACTATGGTATATGTTTCGTTTGATGCGTTTCTTACTAATGTTATGTCAAAAATATATAATTAAAAGTAATTCAATGACACAAAGTAACTCTTATGTCCTCATGTGCACGTTTAAAACAGACTAAATTTTAAACTATATTTCAACGAAGATAGAATTTCGTTTATATGACATGTTTTCAATTTTTTTAATACTATATTATACATTTCGTTTCACATGTGTATTTCTAATTTAATATCTTAAATATTATAATTAAAAGCAAATATAATCAAACTAACTACATTTTTCATGTTCTCACTCGGATGTTGACAACAGATAGAATTTTAAACTATATTTCAACTAACATTTAATTTCGTTAATAGGGTGTTAATGTGAATTGTTTTCAACTATGACATAGATTTCCCTTTATATGCGTTTTTCTAAGTTAACATATTGCACTTATTGAGAAATACAAATTGAATAGTGCAGGGATGGTCAACGTGTTAAAGAAGAAATAAGCGCATAACAAGAAAGAAGGCAAGTATTATTTATTCTTATTTTTACATGATGATGAAACGACGCGTAGCAACTGCATTCCAAACTGCCTGTTAATAGATCCAGTAAATGACTAGTGGACATTCAAGGTGGATCCGTGGATAAGTGGTCAACGCGTCGAGCTACCAACGAGTACTGCAGAACGTACCTACTTTGAACCCTACAGCAGCCGCTGGGATTATTTACTGTTGGAAAATTAATACTGTATATCGCGATCAAAGCAACGGACAAAGTGTAACTAAATGTGTGTATACCAACAGACAGAAACCATGCTCTGTTTAGGCCAACTAAACCTGTTTTTTTATCGTACGCTTCTTGATTTCAACTTGTTTCTTAACCATTATTCAACGTCGAATAAACCGTTGATCAGGCGGACATTTCGGTACATTTACAACGTTAAAATAATGTTTCGGTACTAATGTTTAATCCACGTATTTTCAACGTATGTGTACTACAGGGGAAAGAAATGTAAATAGTGCACGATGACAACTCAGGTGATTACTTTGCAAATATTTATAGCTTATACTGCCGTTAATAATTCTGCATAAGCGTCAGTTTGATGATTTACTGTCACATTGTGCAGGTGAAAGTTGGGGGGAATAGGACATTACCACATTCATTCATCGCTTTCCTGACTGACTGAATTATTATTAACGTCCTAAGTGAGTTGGTGAGCTTCTAAGGATGTGACTTTACTGTTTTGGTTTTTACTGAAGTTGGTTCCGAACCACTCCGTTCGATGGATCCCGTGGGAATTTAACTAGTGACCATGTGCACAAAAGTGAGCGTGCTAACCTCTCGACAACCCCGAGATCTCCTCGTTTTCCTATTCAGTAGCGGTACACTGAAACCTCGTTTAACAGAAAATCCGGTTTATCCGGAACGATTTTCGAGACAAAAATAAAGTAATTTTTCAACATATTCAAAATACCTGCACGTTGTATACAAGTGAGTGTGTGTAGTTAATTCTCCACAGTGTAAATGTGAGGTGTACTGTATTTGCCTTCAATTTAGTAACAAAAATGTTGTGTTTTGTTACAATTTTGTTATTCTATTTCTGTACTAATGACTTTTAGGAGTTACACAGTCGGCACCGAATAATTGAGCATTGCTAGACCTCGGCAGACTGCCCACAAGCATGATCATCAGATAAACAGGTTTTGAAATACTGGCTGAAATTAAAAAATAAAAATAATGAAGTTACAAAAACTACACTTATCCTCACAAATTAAAAACAAACATACTGAAAACTGGTTAAAAGGGGGTGTACAAAATTTTAAACGATTTGGAATTGAACAGATTGACAGAAGATAAAAATGACATCGTCAGGGACACAATAAAACAAATGAAAAATTGCTTAGCCGAAAGCTTTTTTTAAAAAAGAGTTGAAGACTGCCAAATAAATAAATCTCTTCGTCTCTTTACGGAAATGAAAATCGAGGTCCCGGTACATAAAGAAAAGTCCATTGATCTAAATATCGAAAATAAACGAGTAAATGCCATATTTGGACTGGCAATTTGGAAGGAAGAAAGGACGGAAGGGAGTGTACAGGTGCTAATATATGGGGAAGAAGAAGACGAAAATCATATGATATTGAAATGCGTAGGGCACTGCAACGTAAGGGTACAGCATCATTAATGCAAAAGTATGCATCAAAAGGGGAGGGACGGTAAAGGAGGTTCTCAAGCTGGAGGATCGGGACGAAAGTCTGGCTGAACAATGAAAAGCAACATTTGATAAAAGAAGGAAGCACTCCGGACATTGGAAAGAGAACAGCCACCGTTTGTTCCACCAACAGTGAACTTGTAATTATGAAATATGATGTAAAAAAGTGTAGAACAATGTCGTATAGGTATATTATGTAGTATCACGGGTACATACATATTTCTGTATTTGCATGCGCCTATAATATAAAAAAAATCGTAAATCTGGTTTATTCGGAATTTCGTTTATCCGGAACGGGTTCAGGTCCGACCAAGTCCGGATAAACGAGGTTTTAGTATTTACCAAGTGCAATGCTGTCTAGCTATTTCTGGGAAATGCAACAATGAAGACGGACACGACGCGCAGAGCATACGGGTGCAGTCCCAAGCGATTCTAGTTATAGAAATGAACGGGCAGGGGTGTGTTGGAGGGGGTTCGCGCGAGCCTCTTGTTAAATAGTTTTATTTGTTTTGAGCCCTTTGTTACATCCTTTGGAGTCTCCTGCTACATCGGTGTTTAGGAGAGGGCTTGAAAATTACTGGCGTGAGCTCTTTGTTAAATATTTGTATTTGATAAGAGCCTTTTCTTCAATTATTTGGAACACATCCACGAACCTGTACGTTCCACAAGGCACAGCGTAAGTAAATAAAATGCATTTCCTCGCCAAACTTCTCTCTATCCTCATGCCTCGAATAACAGAATAACAGTACCATTAGTATTACCGTCCCATACACATTTTTCTTCAATCTGTTTCACTAGTTACATTCTAATAATAAAACCTCAACTGCCATGAGGAATTGAATTTAAATTTCATTTATGGCCTTTAAGCATTTAGGGCTTAGGTCGGAATAGGGGAGGGGAAAGAATGCGGGAAGATATTGGCCAGGATCTAAGTTGAAGGTATCATCTGGCATTTACGGGGTGATTTACCTGGTGTGACTGGGGAAAAACCCTGGAAAAACTTCTGTCAGAATGGTCAGCCGCTGGGATTGAACCCACCCCTTCCGAATACTAAGCCAACGCTCTACCAGGTAACCGCCACGACGATAGAAGGATGGCGGTATTCTAAAGGGGTACTTGTGTGGAATTTAGGTGTAGATTCCTGCGGGAGGTCAAAGCAGGCCAATTTCCAACATTGTACGATATTTTCCAACGAAGACTGTTTTGTAAAATGTAACGTGTCAAAATTTCAAGAATATTAATTATGTGAAGATTAATTTATATAATACAAATTTTGAAGCAAATTTTCGTTTTTAAAATCAATGGATCTCGGACTTCGAATACAAAACAACAAGGAAAGCTTTTCTATTTCCAATTCTTTACTTTAAACAGAATACAGTGTTTCCATCTCTTTAACGCTAATTAAAGTTCTAAGGTAGTTGCTGGGTCAGGTATAACACGACTCTCGGAACCACTCAATAGCATGAAAATGAGTGTTCAATTAACACGAAGCAGCTTCTCTAACTTTCGTAAATCAATTGTTTCCTGTCGTGTTAGTTTGAAATCCAAGTGACTGTTTGTTGTTTACTTCATCGTAACTAGGTTTGGCTTCACAAACTGAACTTAGCTTCATTGTAAAAATAATAATACATTTATTTTGTAGTTTTTGTACACATGCTTTCTTCTACTTTTGTGCTCAAGAAATATAAGTAATGTTTACAAGAAGTGTAGTAAGTTTATCACGTCTTTACGAATACAAGTTTTAAAAATTTCTTTTTAGAGATAATTGTGCATATTTTGTTCTTTTTGTGCCTTAGTGAACTCCGGTTTACTCATTTTTGTATCAGGAAAATAAATAGCGGAAAAACTGACGGATTTGTAATGTTCCTCGTGGTTTAGTTTGTTAAAGCAATACGCTAGCAATCAGTGAGACGACTAGTGTTCGGGTACTATTTTCTGCCCGCAAACTGGTTTATTTCTTCCGTACGCTACCAACACTGCTCATAGATACACTCGAACTTGCGCGAAAAAGTGTACAGAAAGAGTTCCAAAAATATCAAATAGTTATTGTAACTTGCAAATGTAGACAAGAAGTCTTGAAACGTTGATTCACCTGAGAAATGCAAACGTAACCAAAAATTCTTTATGCAGTGGACTGATTATTAATAGTCGTCCTCAGACAGAGTTTACAGAAGTGAATCGAATTGTTTTTATTTATTTATATATTTATTTATGGTATCCAACTCAGAACCTCCAAAATCCGAAAGGCAACACTTCACCAACTGAGCTAAGGCCGCTCGACTTTACACAAATAAGGTATTGCCAACTTGCCTAGGTTAAAATCGGATCACAAATTACCACAGAGCTATGACTGACTTAATCTATACTGAATTAATAATATATTGATTTAATGAATTTAGTTAATGTTAAACTAAGTCCAGCCAACCAGGTTTTCTTTACTACTCGCTGATGTGACGTCAGTTCTTCATCGTGTTTTCTGGTCTTCTGTGGCCGGAGTTTCGTATTTACAATTTCGTTCTCACAATATTGGTGTTATAATAAAATGTTAAACCCCACCGGGAATCAACCCCAACTTCACTTACTCCAAATTCAAGAGCTCAGTGATGATAAATATAATCGATTAATATAATATGAAAAACTGCTCTAACTTAAAATCCGGTTCTGCTTCCGTACTGAAAGTGTAAAAGAAAAACATTTCAATGATCGTATGAAGAGCTTGTTGATGTTCTTTTTGTAGGAGTTTGTGTAGGAGTTTTGCAAGTGGTGATGGTTCCAAGATGTTGAAGAGTCTCTTGGTGTCTTCGGGATGGTGTCGGAAAAGCTTCCTTATAATTCAGTCTTGAGAAATGTAAACAGCTTCCTATGACGCAATTCACTAACGTCTCGACGGACCGCTGAACTTTGTGCAATCGACGCAGTTTCACAATGTTATAAGACTAAGAGCATGAACATAAAGGACTGCATCTGGAAGTCACTTCAAACATTTAATGTTTCCAAAAGAATAACCTATTAGCACGTGCACTGTATATGAGTCACGATGTACGTTTGTTAGTTTTCTGAGACACTGGTCATAGTGGTTTGGAGTCCACTTTAAACAGTAGGTCCCATCCTTAGAACATACCACCATCCGATGAATAGTGATGGCAAACCACTATAATGGCGAGAGATCTTCAGGTGATAAACCAGGTTTCGAACAGAAGATCAATAATACTTATCTAGTTAATATTCCTATATAAGTTTGGTGGTATTAAACAAACAAACGACCTCCTTGAACAGCCTTCAACAACCAGGGTTTTTAATAATCTCTTGCCTTCAGAGGAACATCAAAAATAATATTTTGTTCAAAAAAGGACAGCAAGAAAGTGAACGCTTTCAAGGATTATTTCTCACAGAGTAACTTTGTGGTTTCTGGAGGCTGACCACTTCAAGAAGTGACCATTGCAATACTCTGTCACGCCAGGCAATGCAACGGAAAAAACAATCTCTTGCTCCGATGAACACGTACAGTGCTTTTAGGAAGAAGCGACGAAGAATGCGATTCCTTTCAAACACAAGCAGATAATGATCTGAAATATTGTGGTCTTTACCACCCACAAAGACATGGATCAATTGCTGGTCAGCATATACAACCAAACGATATAATAAACCAGTTCACTAAGATGCTTGTACACCCGGCACTTGCCTAATGAGACGGAGGGAAAGGAAGCCAAACCTCAGTCAAGACAAACGGACGACTCCGATTTCCGATCCAAGGACGCTTTAATTTTACAAACTATTTTTAATGCTCGTTAAGCGTGTGTTCTGGGTCGGGTTGGTCAACAAAAATTTGTATTTGATATCAAACTGATTTGAAAGCAATACGTGTAAATTTTAAAGCACATTTGCACCTAAAACCTCTTTCCATCTGCACAAAGCATTGGTATCTTTTCTACAGTATTTGTCTCCAAAAAAATATTCAAAATAAAGTATTGTTGCATCATTCACATCAAACGCACCGAGCCGCCGTAGCTCAGTGGTAGAGCGTTGGAGTAGCATTCGGGGGGTCGAAGGTTCGAGCCCAGCAGCCGACCATCCTGACTGAGGTTATTCCAGGAACTTTCCTGTCACACTAGGCAAATGCCGGAATGGCACCTTCAATATAGGCTCTGGCGACACCTGACCGAGTTCTCCCCTCCCCTATCCCGGCCTGAGCCTTAGATGACTAAAGGCCCATAAATAAAATTTAAATTCTCATCAAATGCATACAAAGATGTCGAATTTAACATTAAAAGAAACTTAAATAGATGTCCCATTAAAATAACTGATACGCTGCTGGTCAAAATGTTTATATATTTTATAGTAAAAAATCCTATTATAACAAATTCGGCATCTTATAAATAAAGAAACCATTGAATAAAAAGTCAAACATAACCGGCCTGAGCTTGCTCACTGATTCAGTTTACTGTCTTAGCATTAGCTTATTTTTTAAATCCCGCCTGATTTAAGCATTTAGAAACCCACCTCTAAATAAATTGGCCTACTAGAAATGAGGGGGATCATTTAGGTGAATCTATGCTAATTTTGAAGAATAAGAGGTGTGTAAGTGTTATCAAAATTCTCGACGTGCTTCCAACTATTATAATTTTCTGAATTCTCTGTTCGCTGATTTGAGAATGTGGTCACTGTAGCCTTTACAATAAAACTGTATACTTGCTTACGAATTATAAAGTTGTACACTCTGTCACACCAAATGATACTTTTTAGGAAGAATGATCATGCTAGTAAATTTCTTAACGTGGCAATATGTAAGCGAAGGTTTGTAGCTAAATCCATATATTCTAAATATCAGAAAAATCCTGACAAATTCAAAGGTTTTGTGAGATCTTTCAAAATTTAAATTTGGGTATCTGTTTTAGCTTGGTAGTGTATTTTATACAGAACGCATCCAGCATCACACTTTTCTTCGAATATATCATAAGCTAACCCATGACTTGTTCAAAGTTCCGAAAAAATACTGAATTCAATTTCCCTTAAATTTTCAGGAATTATTGCGATTTCCAGGCCTCGTGGTAGAAACCCAAGTCTACAAAGATTTAACAAAATATTTTTTCTCTCAAGAATGGCCATCCTTCTACCCAGTGAACAAACTGCAATCAAAAGAAATTAGTAATTCCCAAAAAGCAATGATAAAATTTAAAATACTACAAAAATTTAGCACTACATTCTACTACAAGTACTGTTAAACATATTGAGCTCCCTTGTTGTTTAGTGACAAACACGCTCGCCTACGGTGCGTGTGGTCCCGGCTTCGATATTCGGTAGGGGCTTCAACTGTGCTGACACAGCATCGTGATGCAGTTGATGAGTTACTTCAATAAAGATGTAAAAATAAAGAACTTGTATTTTATTGCTGAATATATTGAAAACAGTGAGTGTAAAAATATCCCAGTGTAAAATAAATGAAAGTACTTTTTAGTTTATATACCCATAACATGTTCCACACCATGTACAAGAATGTATAGATGATTCAGAGAACGCGATAAATATCAAATGCACTAACTAAAAAATTAATAACTAATTTTATGAATTAACTAAAAAAAACTACATATGGATTTTACATTGATTGTGAGCGCATTGTTGTAACACTTCGTTTATATGTCTCTTGATAGCGAATCTATAAGAAAATAACCTTACAATTCCTTATAGTCCGTCTGTCCGTTCTCAGAAATTAAATCTCGCGAACCAAATTGAATAAAGGGGTCGTTAAAATGTCGTTGGAAATGTATTGGCTGAACTAGCTCAGACCCACCTGAACCGTCTTGATTAGCGCACTGGGTTAGTATTGCCTAACCATTTTAAATCAATTGTTTAAATTGTTTCCATTTTGCTGGACCTATCTGCACCGAACTTGGCATACAAATTATTCGGCACAATAAAAAAAATGTTGGTATTCTCGTCCCAAACACACTAGTTGTTAGTGCTGCTAACCTATTTTCTACAAAATTCAAGTTTTCAAATTGCTTCCATTACGTAAAAAATAGCTGTTAATTCAACAAAATGCGGTGTCCCAGCGTTACTACCACTTTTTGTATTAATTCAACACAACACATGGTGTTGATTTCGGTATTGGGGGGGGGGGAGAGTTACAGCTGCAGCAAGATATGAACATGGGTTGTTGAACTAAAAGTCCAGTATCATACCGTCTGGGGTAAATCGCAAAAAAAAAAAAAAGATAAAAACAATATAAAGAATAATCTTTTTAGCTGAACCCCAAACACAAACAAGGTTACTCTCACGACTTATGCCATGATTTAATCACTTCTCCATTTGTCAATTAGGGATCAGAATTCACATTCATTGAGAATATGTTCCATTTCTATGAAAGCAAGCGCCGCATTTGACATGTTGTTACTATAAGAAAGCCATAATGGTGGTCAAGTGTTCGGTTGTCGTCATCTTGCTTGCTTTCATAGAAATGGAATATTCTCAATGAATGGTAATTCTGGTTCCCAATTGACAAATAGAAAGTGATTAAACCATAGGATACGTCGTGCAAGTAACATTGTTTTTTGGGGGGGTTCAGTAACACATATTTGATCCCCTACACTGTTTGAATCTATAGTGTAGTCGTTTGATTTAAATGTTATTCAATAAATATCGTTTGCATCTAGTGCTTTTTCTGTCTGACGATTTAGCCAAGTCGGTAAGACGCTCTACTTCTTACTGAGTAGCCCATGCTCAAATCTCGCTGCAACCGTAACTTTTTTATCCCAGTATTGAAATCAACACCTTGTGTTGTGTTGACTCAATACACAAAAAATGGTAGTCACGCTAGGACACCGCATTGTGTTGAATTAACACAGCTAGTTTTTGCAGTGTAGCAGCACCAAACTTGGCACAAACATTATTCGACAGAGTAGAAAATTACGGTAGGTGTCCCCGTTCCCAAACTAGTGGGATCACCTATGCCCCGTCGTGAATTCGGCGATGTATATGATGGGGTACGGTTGGTCCCTATCATATAACATTAACAAAGTGAAACAAGCTGTCGTTAACTCAAAAACTTCGCGAAACGGAATGGAGAAGTAATGGCCAGAACCTTACTGCAAGTTAAATTACTGCATTTGTCTAGTGAAATGGTGCTGTTGTCAGCAGAAAAGAGCTACGAACCTTGATGGACAAGTACTAAAAACTTATAATTATTTCTAATTCTCTGCTTGGCTCAAAGAAGATCACAGTGACCACTAAAATACGGGAAGAGACACTATGACCTCATAATACTTTGAAGAATCTACTGCTTTTCATTTACAGTAAATTACCCAACACATATGTATGTGTAAATCGTTTTAACTAATTTCACGCGCTGTTTTATGATTACAGTATAAGTACCTGACGTGCTTAATCATATGTAATGGAGCGAGGTTACGAAGGAGCTGCAGATTGTTTTCTTTGTGTCACTTACATAGCAGGAAGCGCGGTACTTTCTGTGATTGCTGGCACTATTACTGTGAGACGACTCATCACACATATGGGACCTTCTCAATAAGCTTCAAGCTTTGTGTTATGTTTTAAAACAAACTACATTGTCCTCTTGGTTTTACGTAGATAAACAAATATAACTGTTTTCTATCTTCACAAGTTCACTCTATGTTTACACGGTATGTTTGGGTTGTAGAGCTTTGTTTACGGATGCCAATGTTAAGTAATGGGACTTTTAGAGGAGTACACAAACACATATTACGAAGGATAGCAACAACAAAGTGCACAAATATGATGGTGCACAGAATTTTAAGTGCATTTTTATAGTTGAATGATGTATAAGATCTTTTGGTGAGTTTGCATTTTGGATTCCAACTATGAATTAATGTTTAACCGGTAGTATTCAATTTAAGAACTCTCTTGAAGAAGCTTTATTTGTTTAAGACATTTCCTCTGTACTGGGTATCTTGTACATTTTTATTTCAGGTGTCCAGTCAGACATATCAAGAATACTGGATTCAAAAACAACGAAATACTATACTTAGTAATGTAATCAAAGCGGGGAGAAATGCTACATGAAAACGACGCTACACGTCAAGCTTAAATGATAGTAACTTCAGTAATGTTATGGTTAGAATTGAAAATTAATCCCAATCTTAAATGTTGGAGAAGCTTTTTGATTCCAAATGTTTGAGCATTAAAGCAAAGAAAGAATCTTCTATCGCAATTTAATGAAAAAAACAACATTTAATTAAATCATTGTTATTAGAAACTTAAATCATGCTACACACATTTTTAATTAATTTCATACAACTTTTTCCTGTAGTTTAGATACTGTAAACTTTCTTTATGCGTTTCATTTATTCTAGGAAGTTAATAAAGAAATTTCTAAAAATCTTTAGAAGTCTCCAGACTACTAATACGAGGGATACTCCATAAGTTTTGCAATATAGGAGAACTATACGTCTTTTGAACAAAACTTTTTTACATATGGTCAAAGTAATTCCCTGCAGCACCAATGCACTTCTGTAATCTCTCCTGCCACAAGTCGAAAGCCCGCCACCACTCTTGTCTTGGAATGCTGTTGAAAAAGTTCATGATTGATGCTTCGATTTCGTCTTCTGAGTGAAAACGGCGTCCCCGCAAATGCTTTTTAAGGTTAAAGAACAGCCAGAAGTCACACATAGCCAAATCAGGGGAATAGGGGGGATGTTGAAGTATTTTGACATGATTAGCCTGGAGATAATCCATTGTTTGCTTTGCAGTGTGAGAGGAGGCGTTATCGTGGTGGAAGAGTAGACCTCGGATTTTGAGGGATGCAAGAACTTGGGGTAAACACTGCTGTGTACCAGTTTGCTGTAACAGTCTTTTGATCTTGTAACCTAATAGCTGCGACTAAATCAGTGCTACGGAAGAACACAGCGTACATAACTTTCTTCATTGCTCATTGTTTTTTCACAGTTGTTGGTGTCGGGTCATCTTCATGGAACCACACATGGCTTTCCTGGCGAGTGGGGCAGTCATAAAATGGTATGTAGGTTTCATCACCTGTAACATTTTTAGAAATGATCTGGTGTCTACCTCGGTTTAATATATCTAATGTTTCACGAGCAATTCTCATCCTCTCTGCTTTTTGGAAGTCCGGCAACTGATGGGGTACTCACCGAGAAACTAACTTTTTCAGCTCCAGATGTTCGTGTAAAATTGTGTGAACTGACGAGGATCCAATACCAAGAGCTTCCTTTATCCTTAGGTACATCTTGGATCCTTGGAGACCATGTCTTGCACAGCAGCCACTAAATCCGGTGTTGTTGAACACTTCACGTGCTTCATCTTCCAACGACGTCCGACCCCTTTGAAAGTCCTTGTACCATCTAAATACTGTCGTATATGCTGGAGCGGTATCCCCAAACGCTGACCTCAACCTCTCGTGACAGTCTTCTTTCTCAGGCCAACGCGAAAGTCATAGTAAATCATAGCTCGAAATGCTTCGCGTGACAGCTCCATTAGAACAACCAGAATGTCCAAACTTTCGATCACAAATGTCACACACACAAAAAAATCAGAAAGCGAGCGATGAAGTTCCTCGTGTCTTCAATCTTCTAGATGTCTCACCTGTAACGCAAAAAAAAGGCATCGCTTTATCCCCAATAGTTTCTGCGTATTGCAAAATATATGGAGTGGCCCTCGTGTATATATTCAAACATAAAATCTGGCAAAATCCTCGTCCTTTTGCTGTCGCAATACATCAATATTAAAGGAAATGATTCACACAGATAATTAAGTGCATCAACTTGAATTACACATATTAAGGGTTCGCATAATATTCCAAAACATAAAATCAAAATATGACTTTCTGTTGAGGTCTCATTTGAAATTTCAAAGTTGCCCTCCTAACGTAGGGAAGCCCAGAGTACCTTTATCATTACAAGATTAAAACATCCCATTAGAGGTGTGACATTTTATAATAACCAATTTCTGAATGTATAATATACGTTTCTTAATGTATATTATCTCGTAACAGATTATCTGGACTACCCTCTACAGCAAGGAATACAGATGTTAATTCAACACAATTTTAAAAGAGTAGAGATTCAAGAATGACAATTAACTTTTGTGTGTTACTTCAATACCAAAGGACCGCTGTTAGTGGCTAGCACAGGCACTGTGTTACAGTTTTAACAGAGCCTGTGTTGAGTGGTGTTAAATTGATGCTGTGCTGAGTTTGCGATACTGATTCAACATTTTTTTAATGTGTTGTTTACGACGTGCAAAGAGAAAAAAATCCTTGATAAAAGCTCGGTACTAGCAATTTTTCGATTTTTGATGCACTATGCCCGCTTCCATGAAGCGCCTACTTCTGAGGTATATTTGGTGGGACTGAATGACTTGTCGAATTACACCACTTCGAAATGTCAGTCTTTCTTCCTCTTTCTCGTCTTGGAGCTTGTCCGTTAATAATATCAAGTTGTAATGAATTATATGATGAAGATACGTATTCTGCTCCGAGGAAGGCAGAGCTGAAACGAGTCACCGGACCAAATTTTGGAGCGGATCAGTGGGTCTAGGCTTCAAACCTAGTCTGACCCGATTTAGACCCAGTAACCCTGAGGATAAAACAGAATTTTTAGTTATTTCTTTGTGTTTGAAGTGTTTCTTTCAGGATAACCAGGACGGGAGACGTTATTCCCAGAGTACGAAAAATCCTACGCCCAAATTCCCGTTAATTATGTTTCCCGGACCGGTTAAATCGGGCCATGTTTCGGACCGGGTCACCTATGTTTGGGTCAGGCTGGTTTCAGCTTTGGGGGAAGATCTATGTCCTGAAAGTCTCTGAATCGATGGAAGTTTGCAATTGCCTTCCATATGATGAAGATGAGGTCTTAAGAAAAGAATTTACATTTTAAAGTAGGCTCTGAACAAATTCTGTCCTCACTGGGTAAATAACTCGGGACCCCTTGATTACAAGGCAGTAAGTGTTACTCTTCACCAGCCGCACACTACTCAATTATGCATGGTTTGTATTGACATCTCTTGTCCATTTAGTATGTTCTGTTAGTAACTTACCTTTTCACTTTTACATAATACTGAAACTATTTACAGAGTACTGAATCAACTACACAGAGGGAAGTCGAAAGTCCTTAATTTAGACTTAGTCTGATAATCGAACTTTTCAAATTGATAATTTAATTTTTTAACCAAACTATGAAGAATTCATAGACACTGGACAAATCTAAATTTCTAGCTGCTGAGAGCCAAAAGGTCAGAAGAAAAAGCTCCTGAAATAATGTGTAGAAAGTATTGCAAGATGTTGATATATTCATAACAAATTAATGAATCGGGTTCAAACTTTCTCAATATCATACCCACTAAGCACCGTACTCATAACCGTAAACAATGTTGCCATGTGCAAACCAGTGTTATCAGAACAGCTCAAAGTTGGTTTTGTACGAAACTAAAGTTTTGAAGTCCCACCGCACAATGTCGCAAACTAAAATACGTAGCTATAAACCCTTATGCATATATATATAGATAGATAGATAGATAAAATGAATTGTATGGGCGGTAACAGCACTCTGGGCATATATATATATAAACACTGGTAAGCTTTCACAGCCAGTTTGTTTTCAGATTAGAATAAGGACATTTATTTCGCTATTGATTACGTAATATTATAATAAAAAATAAAACCTTTTCTAGCTGTTTATGATATTCAGCTCCAACGTAAATTGAAAATTTAACCTTTTTAAATTACACTGAAATATATGGAAATTAGCTGTTATCACATAAGAGTTAAAATTATAAATTAAGTGACACCGGTAGATTACTATTTAGGAAGTTGTGTCCTCAGTGGTTCAGTGGGGTCACGGTGGCTCTGTGATAGAGCGCTCACCTCTGGTGCTTGGGTCGTCGGTTTGATCCCAGCTCATGCTATGTGGGCTTTGTGGTGGACAAACACGGTATGCGTGAGT
Organism: Lepisma saccharinum; assembly: GCA_022664845.1. Lineage (NCBI taxonomy): Eukaryota > Metazoa > Arthropoda > Insecta > Zygentoma > Lepismatidae > Lepisma > Lepisma saccharinum. Next base: position 4,184 of record JAGDQP010003817.1, on the reverse strand, counting down.
TTTCTAGGCATTCTCCCGTTTCCTCCCACTTTCTTCGTTCCCTAAATTCTCCGATTATCATCCATTCGGCCTGAGCCAAACGTTGCATAAAAGCCTTCAATAAAATTCAATTCTCGGTGGATCAGTGGTAGCGCTCGCACTATATAATAAGGCGTACCGTATTCGTTACCGGTGGGGATGCAATAGGTTTGGAGTTCGAACGTCAACTTAATCAGACAGAAGGCAATGGCAAACCACCATTGGTTCTTCTTGCCCAGGAACTTTCAAACATAGACCTACCTACCGGCAAAACACCTGTCAACATAATTGGAAACATAAATGCTTTGTAATGCTGAAAAATTCGATCTCTAATGAGTCCAGAAGTGTTTAAATAACATTCGGAATACTCGCACATACATTTCGCAACTCTTCTAACAAGTTCATTCTTTTCCCTTTTGACCTCGCCTTTTCTTTTATTCTGCCTGTCTTTCTTGCCATCTTGGGCTTCCTTCTTATTAAAACAAAACAACAAAAACAATAACAAAAACCCTCAGCTGAAGAACTTGCTTAAAGGTAGGCGTTTTTGTTTTCAGCATAGAAGGTTACATTTACGATAACGTAAATTAAACTAGCAAAAAACTAACCCTGAAGAATTTTCCAGTAGTATTTCAGTGAACGAAGAAACATCTTCAATAGTCGTATTTTAAAGATATGATCTTTAATTTCAAACGGCCAATAGTTTCAAGATTCGGAGTGCATTAGAACAAGGTGATTCATTGTCACCACTACTCTTTGAATTTAAGGCCTTTAGACAACTTTGGCTCAGGCCGAATCACTACTCTTTAATTTAGCCTTAGACTATGCGATTCTAAAGGTAAAAGAGGGCAAAAAGGTACTAATATTGAATGACTTAAACCAACTGCTTGCACACGCGAAAGACGTAGATTTAATAGGAGGCGATATAGATAAAGATGCACTACAAATTAACATCGATTACATTACTAGAAGTTTGCGATAAGTCTACAGGCGAACGTAGATGGAACAAAACACATGATAACAAGTCGAAACACAGAGGATGAAGGAAACAGAGACATATTAAGTAACAATGAGATCAAAATTAAAGTAAACAACTTTAAATAATTTAGTGCATATTCGGGTGGCCGTTAATTTTCCACTTCCGATTTTTTTCAGTCCCAACCCCTTAACTGGTTCCATATGACATCAAAACACCCCATGAGAAAAATTAGTTCCACTGAAGAATATTAAACCCTAAAGTTGTGAATGAATATACAGAGGTCTGTAATAAACCTCTGTGATTTGAAAACGGCTGAAGATAATGAGACCTTATCTTGGACAAGGGGTAATCGAGTAAGAACAGCACCTAAAACTGCGCAGTACGACCATGGCGGCCATCTTGAATTCAGATAACATTTTTGAATAGGAAGGGGGGCGTGTGACATATCGTTTTAGGGTAGTTTTTCACTATAAACACACATCTGTCGTTATTTTCAACTTATCTGGAATAATGAGAGTTAAAAGAATATGGGTGGTCGTAATTAATAAGTATCGTTTGAGTAAATATTTTTGATCTCGCAACTTCCAAAATTGTTGCAATCCATGTATAAATACTCTGTGCAAAATTTCAACAATAGCAGATTTCAAATTTCAAACCTTTGTGTTATATTGTAGAGTGTAAATGCATTCAAAACTTTGGGTCGCGGGCGGGTCGGTTTAACATTTTTCAAGTGAACTAATTTTTTTCATGGATAACTTTGGTCCGACATGGAACTATTTTAGGGGTTGGGAGAAGAGAAATTCAAAAAAAGATTTTTCACCTTATAATTAACGGCCACCCTAGTGCATATGTTACAAGCAAAAACGAGGACACGGACGAAATAAAAAGTCGCTTAGCCTCGCGCAACTCACGTTTCTATACAGTCCACAAGTTCTTACCCTCGCGATTACCATAAAGAAAGTTGAAACTGAAAAATATACAGAACAGTTTAAGTTTCCGAGAGTTGGAATACGACTCTGGCAGATGAACAGAATTTCATGTGTCTGAAAATAAAATTTTGAGACAGATATACTTGACAAAAGGAGACAAGATGACCGGAGAATGAAGGAGAGTGCATAATGAACTTCTCAAACTGTATGATTCACCCGCTGTTCTAACAATTATGAAATCGCGACGGCTAAGATGGGTAGGCCACGTAGCTCGACGCATAAGTCTATTAATATTCAATCCTTATCTTATTTCTACCTGTCAATCCTTTTATGTACCACAAGCGCTCATCAAATTGCCAAGTTTTCAGCTTACCCTTCATTTTACACTCCGCTAATTGGTTACAATGTTTAGTCTTAGAAGCAAAATAATATACAAATAGTGAAATGGATGCGGAATTTACATATCCAAGAAAGGGAATTTCTTGTACCATTTTGCGAAATGGATATAAATATTACAGATTTCGTACAAGTAAAGAACAAATTACTTAGACGTGACGTTTCTATTATTATTCAACACATATATTAAGGTTCAAAATTAAATTCTTCTTGTATGCTGACTGACATATTTTTGCTGAACAAAATTGTACTTTATATTTTGAACTGACACATAGATTTGTGGTTTATAGGCCGTAGACTGCTCTTCGAACGTTAATAAAATTTTATTATTATTGTAAGTGCATGAGAGCTAACGCATCAATGAACAAACGCAGACTTATTTCTTGTAGAATTAAATATGTAGTTCTCATCTACACGAATATCACTTACATTTTTTGCTTCATAGAAAGGAATTGAATATTAATACACTTCCTGTATTATATTAATACTCCTGACGTTAAAACGTAATTATTTTACAATACATAATAATTAATATAGTGCCGTATTACAGAATCATACCAGGTAAATGCCGTACTGGTATCTTCTAATTAGGCTCTGGACAAGTACCTTCCAACATCCACTTCCCCACCCTATCCGACTTGAACCTAAGGCCATATCTAAATTCAGTCTCGTATTCTTTCACTTGGCGGGCCGCGGTGGGTCAATGGTAGAGTGCTAATCTCAGGCGCAGGGGTCGTCGGTTCAATCCCGGCTCATGCCATGTTGGCCTTGTGGTGAACAAACACCGTGTGAATGAGTTTATTAGGGTTCTCCCGTTTCCTCCCACTGTCTTCATTCCAAAAATTCCCCCATCCTCATCCATTAGGTCTAGCAACGTTCCCTAAAAGCCTTAAATAAAATTCAGAATTAAAATTCTTGTCCTTTGCTGTTCTCAGTACTTTATTATTGTATCATATTTAATTTGAATTTTATTTCTGGTCTTTACGCATCTACGGCTCAGGCCGCATTATTGTATAATAATCTCCAATTCCAATGTTTCCGCAGAAATACATTAATTTTACATCAGCGGGGAAGTTACGGCACGATTTCACGCGCTCTGCTTCACTTGCATAATAGATCTAGTACACGCAAATTAGGATATTTAGAAGAAAAATATATAAGGTTTTCGTTTTTGGCATGAGGACTCTCGATGGTGTAAAGAATCAAGATTCCAAAAGCTCCTCCATCTCCCTCCCCGTGGGCGCAACTCCCGTTTTTCGCGAAAAACTGCATTCTGCGATAGTTTTTCGAACCGTTGCTCGGGCAAAGAAATTATGAGGATCAAATATATTCACCAGAAAATTCTGCATAAAACATGTCCTATTGATCATTTGGCTAGTTCGCACACAACTCTCACAAATTGCGTTTGAAAGTCAGGGTAGTTTGGAGCGCGCAACTAAAAATAGAGCGCGCGCGGATTTTCACGGCGAGTATCTCAAATTGAGCTGGTTTTGAGAAAAAGATGAACCTCATGAAAATTGTATAGCCAAATATCTCCCACAAGACACATATACTGCGATTTCGTTACAAATTATTTTTTATTTGTTATTGTCTCTTTACTTTCCAAAAGTGGGTTCCATTTTAAACTAAATTCCAAACAACCCAGGAGGTAGAGCTCGTGGTTCGTGTTTTTTAACCGTGATTTCCCCTGTAAGTATGCTCCACAAAAATACCTTTTAATTTTCTTTGTTGATGGAGTTGATGGACCAAACACAATGCGTATACAATTAAAATAATATTTTTATTCAATGTAGACCCGATCCAAGCTTAGACACAAATGTCACTGTAGAGAAAACGCCTCTCTGGCTAAGAGTGTTTTAGTGACC